>CM034058.1:2876536-2971305 GCA_019804595.1 Bruguiera parviflora | reverse complement strand
TAAAATTATATTTTATAAAAATATAAATTATTTAAAAAATTATTTATATTAAATTTAAAATTTTAATCTATTTATGTTCCTATTCAAATGTAATTAATTTTTTAATAATTTATTTAAAATAAAATGTATTAATATTTTTTATATAATTTTTTATCATCAAAAATTTTTAAAATTTTTTTTTTTACAAATATAATTCAAACTATTAAATTGATTAAATTAACTCGCAAATGCCGATGACAATTGCGGCAAATTTACTCTTTTATTAGTCGAGTTGCGATACTATGTACCCACCCTCAAAGCAGTGCTCCACCATGGGATTGATATTCAATAAAGACACTTTTCTGTGGTGCAATGAATCAGTAAAGATTTTATCAAACTCAAAACTGTGAAAGCGAGAAGAAAAAGGAAAATTAATGGAAAAAAATTTTCATACGCTACTCTTTTTATTGTAACCTACTATGTTCGATATATATCAATATATATAAGATACTCCTTTTATTGTAATCTATTATGTTAGATATAATTTAATATATATAAAATAATCGAAATTTTAATTATTAAATATTTATCTTAATGTCAAAGCTAAAAGAGGAAAATGAAGAGCCTCTTGCCACGCGCAGCATTATTATTATTATTATTATTATTATTATTATTAAATAATAATACGGTGCAATGTAACGTTGAAAAATAAAAATTGACAAAAAATAGCTGTCGAGTGCAGAAAGTCAGAGGAACTTTGTTTTATTCTCTCGAGGAGATTACAGTTTTAACTCCCACTTTCTTTCGAACCCCACAAATTTACGACGCAAGTTGAAATATTGAGTGCTTTCAGCGATATTTTGGAATTTTTATTTTCTGTTTTTGTTTTTTAATGCTAATATTCAAGGGGGCTAACTATTAACAATTAGTGTAGAAAACAAGAAAAAACCAGATAGTGACAAAGGCGGCTCGGACATACGGACACGAATACGCGTGTCAGACTATGACCACACGTTTTTATTTTCTTGTCTGACTTGGATGGAGGCGAAAACGGAGTGTGAATCACGTGCAGCTGCCGCCCGCAGGCAGAAGTATTAAAACAATATTTCTATTAACCCAAAAAAAAAAAAAAAAAAAATGAAGGGCGTGACGAGGTGGCCGACGCGTGGGTAAGAACAGTGGCGTTAGACCCGGCACAGAGAAGGGCGTCGGACGCGGCCATGATTGCCCCTCCAACCTCTTGACGTTGATCTCCCGCCCTGCCACCTTCTCGTCGTCTCCACATCGTCACCTGCTCTGCGAGACCCAGAATATCTGTTTTTCTAATTTGTTTATAATTCTTATTAGATTGTTTTTTTTTTCTCTCTCTCTCTCACTCTCTCTCTTTTTAACCGTGTATTATTATAAATTGATTATCCTTTTATAGAGTTTCATTAAATATTATTTATATAATATAAATTAGACTCTATTTATCAGATAATATGTGCACAAATTATTTTTGATTCGACGAGAAAGCCTGTGCTTACTGAAACCCGTGGTTGACAAGATTTCAGAAACACGAATGGAACTTTGAACTCCGATCAGCGCCGCACTCTGCGACTTAGTGAGTGGCCAACTGGCCTATGACCGGCGTAGACAAGAAATTTATATTGGTCTTCGACGGCGGGGTCCCTATTTAATCATAGCCATAACATTTATTTCTTGACAATCACTTCCCCACGTTTTAGTCGTTGGAATAATTTGATTTATTTTCGTCACATAAATATTAATTATGTTGATACGTACATCATCTACGAGCCGTCACGTCAACAGATTACATTTTAGTTATATACCATATCATTACTATTATGATTACTTGACATTTTTTGATTATTTTTCTAATTTACTAAAAATTTATTTGTGTTATTTTAAAACATATCAAACAACAAAAGAGAAAAAAATCCATTTTAAATGATAAGAAAACCTATGGAGTTGTTGTCTTTCGCTTTTTCGATTACTTTAAGCAGCGCATAATTTAGGAGTTTAGATTCATCTCTCTCTCTCTCGGATGGGTTTAAGTTTTTTTTTTTTTTTCTGTGATCGAAAAATTAGTTCGATGGTTTTTGAGAGAGAAGTTGATTTTTTCTCAAGAGTTTTTTGGTCAAATTTTTCTCTCACTAAAATCGTTTTTTCTAACCTATCTCTCTCTAAAAGTTTTTTTCTTCTTTATCTTTTGTCTTCGTTTTCTCACTCTCTGTTCTTGTTCTTTGCTTTCACTTCCGATAATCTTTGATCCAAAAAATTTTTAGCTAAAATAGGCTTAATTATTTAAGCTTAAAAGAAAAATGATATTCAATATGAAGAAAAAGAAAAGGTAAGAAATAAGAGAGAGTAATTTTTTGATAGTACGTTGGATCATAATTTAAATGTGGAATCGGCCAAGTCAAATCAGTATTCAAAATTGCTGACTTTGATGGATAAGAAGCATCAGTTTCGCCGTCAGAAAAGATTGGAGACCCTCAATTCGTTAGTCGTCTATGCAAAATTGAAACTAATTCGAAAAGGGAAAGAACACGTCATGCCGTAGATAGAGAATGGTGTCAAATAATTTTTTTGATTTTATAATTTTTTCAAAAACTTCATTTGCCTAATATACAAAATATTTTCTAGCAAACAACCATACCCTTGCCCTTAGTTAGAATATATATATATTTTTTGATTAATCATGAAGCATTTTTTATTTAAATTACATTATTTTTTTTCCATTAATCAAATAATTTTATTTATAAATATATATGTAAATTCAAAGTTTAACTTATTTTGGTGTTCCAACATCTCATTACCAACAAAATTTATTAAGATAAATTGTCAATAAAAATTCTTATCAAGTATAATATTTTGTCTTAGGTTAACTAATACTAGAGTTTGAATTTGTCTTATTTAATATTATTCCAACATCTTCACGCTTTCATCTTCAATTAAGTTGTATTAGAGTAAATTTGGTCATATTCATGCCATTTAACAAAGTTGTTAGTATCTTTTGGTTGACAATTAAATAAAAAAAAAATTGGTTTCACATCATTATTAATTAATCTCATTACTCATATGATATTTTACAATAGAAATTGTTAGTATCTTTTGAAGATATTAATTTATTTTAAATATTTATTTTATAGTATAAAATATGTCAATTTTTCATTGTTAATTTAAAAATGAGTTTCTTTCAAGAAAAAAAGTTTAATGTAAGATGCACCATGAAAACTAATATTTATTGTTTGAAAAAAATATGTTGTTATTTTTTATTTTGTAATTTATTTTATAGTATTGTAGTCTAATTAGAAATTTTATTTAAATTATTTGAGAGCTATGTAAACTATTTAAATTTTTTTATTATTCATTAAGTATTTTTTATTTAATTAAAATATTTTTTCAATTAGTTATTAAGTATTTTTTATTTAAACTAACATATTTTTTAATCAATTAGGTAATTTTAACTATAAACATTTGTATAAATTTAAAAATTAAACTATTCTAATATCTCGTTATTTTAATAAATTATCAATAAATTTTATTTAATTAAACTATCAATAAAAATTCTTTTTGATAGTTGTTATTTTTTAAATAAATTTTATAAAATTTTTAAAAGTTCAATCAAATATTAATATTTGTTATTTTTTTTTATATTTTTGTCATGCCTAAGTTGGTATTAGGACTTAAATTTATTTTTTATTCTAACATTTTCATGCTTTTTTCCTATTTCAAGTGATTAAAGTTATCAAAAATAAAAAATAAAGCCAACCTAAAAACTATATGTGAAATAGGTAACAGGAAATTTGGTTGAAAAGATGCTTTATTCTCTCATCCCTTTACATTCTTTTTGGGCACTGCTGCATCGAGGAGAAGAGAGCCATTACCGACACTTGCTCTCTACCCTCTGTGCTACACAAAATTTGACGGAAAGAAGAGTCAAACACTTGTTTGGCCATGCAAAAAAAAAAATGTATGCTTTAGGTTGTAAGAATTAATTAAGGACTAACATTTCTCCTATGTATCTAATAGGTGCAAAAACATGAATACAAGCACATATATGTATGTATGTATGTGTGTGTATATATATATATATATATTTATTTATTTATTTATTTATTTATATTTTAGCTATTGATTCTTTTGATGAAATTTGAAAATTCTTTTTCAAATCCTCGTTTTACTTTGCACAATGATTTCATTTTTTAAATTATTTTAGAATAATAAATGCTAATCATTATTATTTTATTTCTAACATTTATTTTCATAATCATCTTTAATTTGGATAATTCAAAAGTAAAATCAAAATATAACAAATTTTATGTTAAATATCTCGATGGTCAAAAATTTAAAAATTATTTGCACAACTATCCAATGATTAATTATATATGTAAGTAATATTTTATTTAAAAAATTCTCATAATAAATTAATTTTATGAATATATTTTCTAAAAAATACTCACATATTTATTTAAATATATTTATTAGTAATTCATAAAAAAAGTATTTTCTTTATAAGAAAATATAGTGTGCATCAATCTCACAACACTATTAATATCTTATCTTGATATTGTCTCAATTAGGAACAATTTAGTGATAATAACTTTATGGAAATATATATTTTATAATCAAGATTATGTCATAGTTATTTTTATAAAATATATTTATTTCATATACATTATATTTAGAGTTAAAATTTTAGAAGATACATACTCAATTATAAGATGCATACACACCAACAAATATAAACATTGAGTTTTACCAATAATATAATTGGTAATCCATGAAGAAACACAATATAAATGCAACGAAATTTTTCTCTCGGAAAAATTTAATTAAATTCATTCCTTTTGTTAATGCTATTTACCAAATGAAGGATTTTTAGTACCTAATCTTCCTACATCCCATTTAACCTATGAGAGAAAAAGGAAAAAAAAAAAAAAACGTTAACATTCTATTGGTTTAGATTCTACAACTCGTCAAGACTTATAGTGTTCATACGAGTCAAAACAAATAATGCGTTAATTACAACATAATTAAGGATACCAATTATCATAACTTTCTTCTAATCCCGTTTTGTTTGCTTACTTAACATAGAAAGAAACCATTAAGTAAACAACTGTAATGGCGGACTAACTAGTTTTTGTTTTTGTGTGTTTACTTTTGTTTGTTATATACATGTCTTTGTATATGATGCTTTGGAAATGAACAACAAAGCAGATTAGAAGAAAAGAAAGAAAAAAAAACACAAAACGTGGCTCCACACTTAATTCATATTGTTTTTTAAGATAATAATGGTAGAAAGATTTCACCAAAAATAAAAAAGGAAAATAAATTATTAGCCGTGGGTGAGAGTGGAAGCCGACGATTAAGGACGACCCTCTCAAGGGCCAAGGCACAAGCACATTCTTTCGTGACGTCAACCCATTCTTGGTCCTTTCTTTGCGACGATCACCATCTAAAAAAAAAAAAAAAAGGAATTCTTTTTTTATTTTTATTGTTGTCTTTGTCAATAATCATCCTGGATTAAAGTCTCGTACAAGGAATTGAGATGGGGACATGGAGATTGGGTTAACTGCCGATGTTTTGGTCTTGTTCCTAGTCGTGGGGGCTCAGACAATTTACGTAGTAATATTTTTGATAACTTGAATATTTATAGACTAAATCACTCAATTTTCAATCTTGGGGGAATGTTTGTTTAATTAAAATTCCTCCTAGGGATAGTGTAAATGTCCCTTGCCATTAATAAAAGTTTCGAGTATCTATATTGGTTTCTTCTCCAATAAGAAAGAGCATACAATTTCATTCAATTATCATCTCTTCAATTTATTTTCATTCAGTTTGTAGGCAAGTTTCGATTTTTTATTCCGAATCAACATTTACGATTCTACAAAAAGATTGAATTATAACTAATTTTGGCCAGGCAATTTAGTTCAAGTTTTAGTTTCGGGTTAATTTATTGATTTGTGACAGAGTTCTTATGTGGTCCCGGTTCATTTTTGGTTTGGCCTAATTTTAGTTTTTTTTATTTAAATTTAAAATAATTTAGAAGTTTTATACACACACACAAAAAAAAAAGAGAAAAAAGTTAATCCGGAAATTATTACTGTCGACAATATAGAAAATTAAAAGGAAATTTTTAAATAAATAAAAGGCTTGAATTTAATTCTTACCTAATTAATCTCTTTAAATATTTTCTTGAAGTTTAGAATGAATGAGATAAATGGGCAAGTCTGGTTCTTTCAAATCACAAATTATTTAAATTTTAAGTACATTTAATTTCTTGCTTTTTAAATTTCAAATCATCTTGAATTGAATATTTTAGGTTTTGAGTTAACCCAGCGAGTTCAGTTTTATGTTTTTAATCCATAGTTTGATAGAAAAAATTAGTCATCTATTTTTTTTTTCATATTAATCATTGCATGTTACTAAAAAAACAGTTGAATACAAATAAAAAAGTTTAAAACTTTAAGATTAATTTTAAGAGTTTATAATGTTTTTTTCAGGAAAAACTTGGTATAATAATAATAATAAAAAAGAAAATAAATAAAAAGGAGCAAGGAAAGAGGAGGAAATGCTGGTTGGTTTAGTATTGTCATGGTAATTTTAGTGTGCTTTTTGAAAATCGGGTAAAAAAATAAATTAGCACTTTTTATCTAAGTTAAATAAATAAAAGCTGTCTTAATGTATTTAAATCCCGAAGCAAAAAGAGAGACATGAGACTTGCAATATTTATTTTGGCTGATAAACTACAATATTTTTTCTTTCTTGATTTAAATCATACAGAGATTTTGATCCCTTGAAAGTTCACAACGAAAATCTCATTATCAAAGATTTAGTTTTAATTGGACAAGGAAACAAACTTAATACTATAATAGGCAACAAACAAAATAAAGAAAGTGAATAAAGAAAATATCTATGTATAAATAATAATAATAAGAATAATAATAAGAATAAGTTTGTTTTTATATTAGGTAAATTAAGAGTGATAAATTTAAAAAATAAAATAATAATAATAATAATAATAATAATAATAATAATAAAGAGAGGAGGAAGTTAAATAAGCCATGTGATGAATGCGGTAAGATTGTAACAGAACATTTACAATTGTTTGACGAAAATCCCAACATTCAGTACAGTTCAGTTCCTATCTCTAACCGCTCCCCGCTAGTCCTAGTCCTAGTCGATCAGGTCCACTGGGCAAAAAACATTTAAGGAAATAAAGAGTCCACACAGGAACAGAAGTGGGATGCATGTATTTTATTTCCACTCCTGCTCCTCTCTCTCTCTCGGCTGCCCCCACACGCACACCCACACGCAGGCAAGCACACGCGCCCGCACCCGCACCCGCACCTGCCTTCTTCTTGGATTTGCCCTTCCCGATTTAATCGCCCGCCTTCCTCCCGCTTTCCTAGAAACGGCCTCTCCTTTTTTCCTTAAATCAAATTTCCCCTAATTTTCTATATTTTAATTTTCTTAAAACAGTGTTTTTATTTCTCATAATTTCCATCTCTTATTCTCCTTATTATTATTATTATTAATCTACTTTTTTCGCTCACCAACAAAAAGGAAAAAGAAATTTGAAAAAAAAAAAAAATTCAGCAGAAAAAAAGCAAAACTCCGAATAAATTCCGAACCCAAATGGCATGTGCAGGCTGCAGATCTCCCCAACCTTCATTTCCAGCCAACCATCCGCATCCGCAGGCTCTCGCTCTCTCTCTCTCTCTCTCTCCCTCTCTCTCTCTGGAAACCTACTTCGTACTCCTTCTCTCTCTACAATAATTTCCACCAGCAGCATAGCGGCTGCGGTTCTTAAGGTTGGATGGAATGACGGACTACCGGCTTCCGGCGAGCATGAATATTTGGACTGACGACAACGCCTCCGTTATGGGGGCCTTCACGAACTCCGATCTCTCCTCCCTTTGGCTCCCTCCTCAATCTTCCACCACCACCTCCGCCCTCCCTCCGCCGCTTCTGCCGCTGTCGACACCTGACCCGACTAAAACTGCGATGATGACCCAGTATCAGCAGCAGCAGCAGCAGCAGCCGCCCATGTTCAATCAGGAGACGCTCCAGCAGCGGCTCCAGGCGCTGATTGAGGGCGCCCGCGAGTGCTGGACCTACGCCATATTCTGGCAGTCGTCTTTCGATTACTCCGGCGCTTCGGTCTTGGGGTGGGGCGACGGGTATTATAAAGGAGAGGAGGATAAGGGCAAAGGAGGCAAGTTGAAGAGCTCCAGCTCGTTGGCCGTAGAGCAGGAGCACCGCAAGAAGGTGCTGCGTGAGCTCAACGCGCTGATCTCGGGCTCTAACGTTGCCGCCACTGACGACGCTGTTGACGAAGAAGTCACTGATACCGAATGGTTCTTTCTCGTCTCCATGACCCAGACCTTTGTTAATGGAGGTGGGCTACCTGGCCAAGCCTTTTTCGACGGGAGTCCGATCTGGGTCGTTGGGTCGGAGCGGCTGGTTGCTTCCCCGTGCGAGAGGGCCAGGCAGGCTCAAGTTTTCGGGTTGCAAACCATGGTTTGCATACCGTCAGCAAATGGGGTTGTTGAGCTGGGGTCTACAGAGTTGATTTACCAGAGCTCGGATCTGATGAATAAAGTTAGGTTTTTGTTTAATTTTAGTAACCTTGAGATAGGCTCTTGGCCGAATTCCGGGCAGGGCGAGAACGATCCGTCGTCGCTCTGGATCAGTGACCCTTCTGAAGTTAAGGACGCCGGCAACAGCACATTACCATCGTCAAGTGGTGCTGCTGCAAATAATGGAAACAATAGCAGCAGCAACCATAACAATAATCAGCACTTCTCCACTAGAGGAGTAGCTGGTGGGGTTATTCAGTACGAGAATCCCGGTTCAAGTAGGTTGACTGAGAATCCGGGTGGAATTCATGCTCAAAATCATCATCAGCAGCAGCAGCAGCAGCAACAACAACAACAGCATCAACCGATTCAGACACAGAGCTTCTTGACTCGAGAGCTGAACTTTGGGGATTACAGTGGATACGATGGCAGCAGTGTTAGGAATGGGAATTCCCATGTACTTAAGCCGGAATCAGGGGAGATGTTGAATTTTGCTGATAGTAAGAGGACTTCTTGCAGTGGTAGTGGGAATTTCTTTTCAGGTCAATCGCACTTTGTGACAGAGGAGAGCAATGAGAAGAAGAGATCCCCTGCTTCGAGGGGTAGCAATGAGGAAGGTATACTTTCATTCACTTCTGGGGTGATTTGGCCTTCTTCTGGTGCAGTGAAATCGAGTGGTGGTGCGGGGGATTCTGACCACTCTGATCTCGAAGCCTCTGTTGTTAAAGAGGCTGACAGCTGTAGAGTTGTGGAAATTGAGAAGAAGCCAAGAAAACGAGGAAGAAAACCTGCAAATGGAAGAGAAGAGCCTTTGAATCATGTTGAAGCTGAGAGGCAGAGAAGAGAGAAACTTAACCAGCGGTTCTATGCTCTAAGAGCTGTGGTTCCTAATGTATCAAAGATGGACAAGGCTTCACTTCTTGGTGATGCGATATCTTATATCAAGGAGCTTAGATCAAAGCTGCAAACTGCAGAATCTGGTAAGGAGGAGTTGGAGAAGCAAGTAGAATCAATGAAGAAGGAATCTGCGAGCAAAGATTCATGTTCGGGGCCACCTCTGCCAAATCAGAAAGTCAAGATGTCAAATAGCCATGGAAGTAAATTGACAGAAATGGATATTGATGTTAAGATAATTGGCTGGGATGCAATGATAAGAGTCCAGTGTAGTAAAAAGAACCACCCAGCAGCCAGGCTCATGGCAGCTTTGAAAGACTTGGACCTTGATGTTCACCATGCCAGTGTGTCGGTTGTGAATGATTTGATGATCCAGCAAGCCGCGGTGAAGATGGGACGCCGGCTTTATACGCAGGAGCAGCTCAGGGCGGCCTTATCATCCAGAATTGGTGACAGCCGATAGGCCAAAATGCAATGGCAATTGAGGTAGAGGCCGGATTTTCTTTATTAATGGTGTTAGCGTTATGGGACATTTTAAGGCTCCCGGTGGCACAAGCTCTGTAAACTAGTATTGTTATTATTTGTTCCTTGGCAGCTGTCCCAGTGTAACTTTTGTTTGACATCAGGTTAAGATCTGATGAGCTTATGAGCTTTGTATGTTTGTGGGGCTGCAATTGTGTCACGATAGCTATTTTCTGTTAATTTTCCCTCGGTTGGTCATTGATGTATATAGTTATAAACTTGAACCTGATGAATTTTATGGGATTGATGCACATGTACCGGTGAAAGAGACGGAATTTCCTGTTTCAAAGAATGAGAAAATATTCTACGTGTTCAATCATCTGTCTTTGATTTTTCTCCGTCAAACTTGGGCCAACGAGAAGATGATTGCTCTGTTTGTTAGGTTGGTCTTGGATTCTTCGTTTCTCAGTGGTAAAGTCTCCTAATCATAGCACCAAGTATTGAGGCAGACGTAGATGTGGAATTTTCCAGCTTTCTGTTTTTGGATTTTGATTCTTAATGTGGAGATTTGAATTCTGGGGAGCTTCTGTCGCTTTGCTTGATTTTTCAAGTTCCTTAATACAGGATTCTACGGTTTGGTGGCCCTATTTTAATGCTGTAAATGCGGAGAGACATGCCTGACGTGAGAAGGGTAATCTTAGATGTAAACAAACATGCTCGATCGAAAAAGGGACAATCTGAGATGCATCCCTTTCAGCAATTTGTTTCTGAGATACGAGTCTACTTCATAGTTCTGCCTTAACATGTTTTGCAATGTGCAACGTGGGTTGGATTGTGTTCAGAAAACTTGAGTAGATTCTGAGAGGGTTTTAGCATGCCACGGTCCTCCCACGCAAGCCATACAATATGCGGAAGACATTTCCAATCAACCGCTTCTCAGGTCTCACGCGTAACCAAACCAGTTTCTCCTGCTGTCACCCCTTGTTGGTGCGTGTCACGTGTGTTACTTTTCAGATTCCCGGGGTTCACCAGTTGCTGTCTTAGCCCTCCTTTTGGGTGAGTTGCCTGTTGTCTCTTCTTGCCTTGACACCAAACCAACAAAAAAATAAAAAAATAAAAAATAATAATAAAAAAAAAAGAGTGAAGAGTTTAAGGCACGGTTATGTCTACATTTGGCAAATAATGATCGGCGCATGGTACTGACATACGGGCGCACGAGCACGACATAGAGATCGAGTGAAGTCGGGGCCTCTTGGCGGCAAACAATCGTAAGGCATCAAATAATATGAAAAAAGAAAACAAAAAAAGGAAAAATGGAAAATTCTACGGCGAACGTTGACACGGGACATTGATCAAAAAAGCAATCCTACAACATTGGATCGTGTGAATCTAATATGTGGGGTTATAATTCACATATTTTGCTTGGATAAGTAGGGCGATTTTGAGTGTATACATCTCGTCTTTTTTTAGGCAATACAACGTGAGAGTCTCGTCTAGGATATGTTAGGACATTTTCTTTTTCCTTTTCGTTCATATGACAATTCACGTTGGACTGCTAAACATTGTAATCCTAAAGCAAAAAGAAAGCTCTATAAGCAGAAATCTCTGCGATAATTAGTGGAAGAAATTACTTTGCGAGTCTCTTTGGAGGATTCAGAGAAAGGGTCACCTAAAATCTCACGCTTTCTGACGATCAAGTAGATGTTTTGAGGGAGTGAGGATGCTCCCTAGGTGTTTCCCCCCACACAAATCCTACATTTTTCCGGGGTGGTCTTGTTGGTTGGGAGTATTCATACACGCTAATGCTTCAGTTTTGTCTGTGTAGATGGGGCTGCACGACATGGACTAGACACGAAGTTACATAGCTCGAGAATCGAAATTATAAAACATGTTTATGCCCAAGTCACTAATGACTTTCAATTTATTCTCCTTTTCTTTTTCTTTAGGTCACCCAACTCATGATTTATCTCACTAAGATTCCAAATTAAATCCGAGCCTCGAGTGGCTCAAAATTTTCTTCACGATAAAGAAATTTCTCAACAAAATTTGAAATTCTGAAATAGTGGGGGTAATATAGAAATCGTTTTCAATTCCATCATAAGCGCCATCTTGCATGTGACGTACTCCCTGCACATGAAGATTTTAACCCATATGGGAAGCATAGCCAAAAGATTCCCGTTTGATTTTCATTTTACCAGATTCATATATAGTTTATTCCTAAAAGAAGAATACAATACAAACAACCAGACTATGAGAATAACCAATGTTAGGTGCATTCATTATGAAAACATTAAATTTGAACCGCTGACTTACAAAACCGTGATATTGTTGGCTATTCAAATATCATAAAAGCTGTAATATATATTGACACTGTAGCATTAAAAGGGGTTTTTGAAGGTTTTCAAAATACCTGTACAAGACAAATACGGCCACAGTGGTTGATGCCCTAAGCAAAAGGAGGCCGCCAGCTTCATGAACAATCTACAACACAGAAAAATTCCCCCACAAGGTATTAAAAAAGCCAGTAAAAAGTCCTTATAACAGGGCAGAATATTACAACTGTATATTTGTTTTAATTCCTATAACATCGTACTTAATTTGGTGGGAATAGAAAATTAAATCATGGCTACGCTAATTTAGCGTACTTGTGAATGAAATTGGGAGGAAAAATAAAAGAAGAGACAAACCTCTGTTTCGATCTTATCACTCTAGCAAATTTGATCCAATTCTCATCATTTTTACATCCTTTATATGTTCTTCATCATCCCAATGTTAGATTAGGGATACATATATATATATATACCTGAGAGGAAAAGCAAGGAGAAGAGAGAGGGAGAGCTGAGAAATAATATGGTGGAGTGTGAAACGAAGGAAAGTACAGTGATTCTAACGTTTTAGTTTTTCCATAACTGTTAACAAATGAAATTAATTGTTGTGCAAAAAGAGTGATTGCCGGAGACCTAAAGACTTGATAACGTCTGATTCTAATGGCAATAGAAGTTAAATGGACAGAGAAATGTTGGAGACCAATATTAGCTTTCTTAATAAATTTGTAATTGTAAACAATTAATTTTTTAGATCTTCCAATTAAATATATTTATATAAATAATATTGTAAATTATCTACTTAAATTTTTGAAAACCAAAATCATTAATGTATTTAAAAGTTTGTATTGATTTGTTAATTGATTTTTTCCTCTTATCTTTTATCGTAGTAATACGTTTTTAAACAAAATTTTCATATATATTAAAAAAATATAATTATGTATATATATAACTTTAGAGTTAAATATGTTTATTAATATTTAAATTATATTTAAAATTATAATTTTTAATAGTATAAAAATATATATAATTATTTTTTTACAAATTAAATTATATTATAAAGGCATTTTTAATAAAAATATTTTTTAGAATATTCTAATATTATTAATTAAAAATATTTTAAAATTCTTCCACTTGTTACAATTAAAATTTATTACATTAATCATCGTGTGTAAATAATGATAAAATTTTTTTATAATTTCTTTATAATGTCATAATATAATAAATTATTAAGTGTGAGATATGAAAGTTATAACCCACACTTCCTTCCATATATTATAATATTTACAATTTATTGTATAATAATTATAAGATATATATAATTTTATAAAATTCATAATAATGTTTCATAAATACCTTTTTTAATTAAAAATAATAATATGTATATAATTATAAAATAATATAAAATAAATAATATATATCTTAAATATATCAATAAATTCAGAATATCATTTTATCATATATCAAAAATTATTATTAGCGTAATTATAATTTATTCTGAAAATACATAATCTTTATAATGTTGGTTGTGAAATTTTATATTAATTTATTATCATAAAATTAATTAGTATTTATAAATACTCTTTATTTATAAATTTTCTTTTTAGTGACAAAATATTTTAATTTTTATTAAATTTATTATTCTTTAAGTATTTGTCTTTCTTAAAAAAAAGAATATTACTATGAAATTATCATATAAAATTTTAGTAGTTTGGTAATGACATCAACAACTTTAAGTACTAAAATAAAATTTTACAACCATAATACATGAATTATAATTTTAAATTATATAACAAATTTTACTATTATAAAAAATGAAATAATGATAGATAATTTTTCATTATTCTTACTCATTCTCTTAATAAGAACAAATAACTAAAAGTAAACTTTTTATTATTAATGCATTTAGTAAAATTTAAATTTAAATATTTAATTACATTTAAGTGATTAGATTTTTATTTTATTTTATTTTTTTATATATGATATTTAATTCTTTGTTCTTTTCATATACCTTAATACTTTGTAACTTTATAGTGATTTATTTAGAATTATTTTTATACCTACTTAATATTTTGATTGTGAAACTGATTCTAAACTAATATGGGCAAGCAAATAAATTAGGTTACCAATAATATTGACATATGAAATTAATTCTATTTCCTTATGTTCCACATCATTCTTAAAACATTACATGAGATTAAATTTGTCAATTTTCTATATGAGAATAATTTCAAGTGATTTGTCGAAAAATATTTTTATTTTAATCATATAAAATATCTTTCTCATATTTTGTATTATAATTTAAAAAAAAATAATTTCACATAATATATATAAAATATTAGTAACAACTAATATGTTATCAACATAGAAGACTAGAAAACAATTTTATTCATATTGATCTATGGTATATACACCAATTAATAGTATTCTTTCGTAAATCTAAAAAAATGTCATGATATTATTAAATTTCATATATCATTGGAGGGAAAACTTGTTTAGTCCATATATTGATTTCTTTAGTCCACATACTACTTAATTTTTAACTTTTTTGAAAAAAAAAAAAGGTTGATATATGTAAACTTTCATTTCAAAATTTTTATTAAGAGAGATAGTATTCAAATTTATCTAAAATAACTTTAAGTTCTTTCCAAATCTATTGACAAGATTTCATATGAAATATGGATTAGTAAGAGATTAAATATGTCATACTTGAAGATTTCAGGATACAACGTTTATGTAAAGTGTGTAATATCTAATAAGTTGAGATTTAAATCAGATAAATACAAACTTGCAAGATACCTAGAGGAAACTATTAGATACTACTTTTACTACCAATTAAGTAAAAGATGTTTGTCTCATGCTACCTTTTTAGAGAAAAATTTGTTCTTCAAAGGAGTAGTGGAAGTAAAATAGATCTTAAAAAGATTCAATGCCTATAAGAAGCATTTAATTGGAACATGAGTCAAAGAATGATGCAATGTTTGCACAAATTGATGCTTAAGAAACACAGGAATTTTATAAGTCTAATAGGGTATGACAACTTTCTAATTAGTATAAGTTACTTATTGAAAAGGAAAGTGACATAATACTCATAAAGGATGAGCCCATTAGTTATAATGAGGTAATATCTAATATTAACTCATTTAAATGGCTAAAAGCAATAAAGTTTGAAATGGATTTCATACATTAAATAAGTTTGGACCTTGGTTAATCCACTTTAAGGGATTAAAGTTAAAAGGTGTAAGTGAGTCTTTTGAAAAAAAATTGACAAGAATGGAAGTATACAAATTTATAAAGTAAAACTAATTGCTAAAGGTTACAAATAAAGGTAAGGAGTTAACTTTAATGAAACTTGTTCACCTATAGTCATGCTCAAATCCATTCGAATACTTTTGGCCACTGCAATATACCATTACTCTAAGATTTGGCAAATAAATGTCAAAACAACATTTTTTAATAGGAATTTGCTTAAGAATGTGCTTATGACATAACCTAAGAGTTTTCTATAAGATATGAAAGCTACAAAGGCTTGCTTATGGAGTTAAGTAGGCTTCAAGGAGTTAAAATATCTATTTTGATGAGATAATCAAAGATTTTAAATTTATTTAACATATGAAAGAACTTTGTGTTTACAAAAAAATTAGTGGGAGTGCAATTATTTTCCTAATTTTATATGTGAATAACATATTACTAATAGGAAATGACATGTTGATGTTCCAATATGTCAAGGTTTGGTTGTCTGAGAACTTCTCCATAAAAGATATAAGAGAATCAACTTATATTCTAGAAATAAAGTTCTACAGAGATAGATCTAAGAGGTTACTTGCTTTATCTTAGTCAATATACATTAATAAAGTTCTAAATAGAGGGATCTAAAAAAAGATCTATGCTTATGTCGCATGACACTATCACTCTAAGAACATATGTCTTGAGACATAAGAAAAGAGAGATAAGATGGATAGAATCCCTTATGCATCAACTATAAGATCCATAATATATGTGATATTATGTATAAGACCAAATGCTTCTTATACTTTAGGCATAACAACTAGATAGCAAGCTAATTTAGGTAAGTGTCATTGGATTGTAATCAAGAACATACTTAAATACTTAATGAGAAATAAAGATGTCTTTTTAGTTAATGGAACGTGTGAATTTAGGGTTTAAGGGTATTCAAAAGTAAGCTTTTAGTTGGATAAAGATGATAGCAAAATAACAGTTGTGATAAATCTTTATTCTTAATAGTGGTGTAATTAGTTAGAAGAGTTCCAAACTAAAGAAAATTATAGATTTTATGACCAAAGTTTAGTACATTGTTGTATTTAAGACAACAAAGAAAGTAGTTTGGGTCAAGAAGTTATTGAATTTGGTGTGGTTCTTAGCATTGTTAAGCTAGTAATAATATACTGAGACAACAATAAAGTTATTTCATAAGTAAAGGAACCAAGGTCTCATTAACAATCAAAACATGTATTTATGCAATTCCATTTTATTAAGAAGATTATTAAGAGGAATGGTATAAAGATAAAGTGAGTGCTTAATGAAAAAAATTTGTTAAATCCTTATATTATGCCACTATCTTAATAGAATTATGATTATTACATGAGATAATATTGGTATTAGATAGATAGACAATTGACTATAATGCAAGTAAGAGATTATTAATACATTTATTAGTAGTTAATGAGTTAGCTATTATTAAAATACATATTAGATATTTTATGCACGTAATTTTATTAATACAAACATTCTTTAACTTTAGTTTTGTTTATATACACAATATTATTATTTGTAAACTCTAAAGATAAAGTCTATAAAATAAAATATACTTTATAAAAATAATTATAACTAAATTATAATTATAAGATACTAATTATATCATAGTATTATTCTTAAATATTCTTAGTTAATATGATATCAAAATTAGACATTGGTAGAGTGGAAAGATTATCATATGTTATATTTATTTCATATGACAAAAGCAATCAATCTTATAAATTAAAGTTTAAAAACACTTGAACAAAAATATTGGTCTTGTTAAATGATTAAGTTTATTGAATTGATCTATTATAAGAATTTTCAAATGAAATATTATTTATATGTTTGTAGAGTTTCTTATCTAACAAGCATATAAATGATTTTTAAACTTGATATCACCAAGGTATTTTATATAAGAATTATACTTTGATTTAGCCTTTAGGTTGTCCTAATTAAATATCACTTGTAAGGGCTTACATTGAACATGATATGAATTATATGAAGATAATTAAGTAATTAATAAAGAATTTATCACTTTGAAGTAATCATGAGAGAAATACCTTAGTCAAGGTGGTTAATATTCATAAAGAGTTATTATCTCATTGATAGAATTAATGATCTATATTTAAGAAGGAACATAATTAAATAAAATGAACTACACATTAATTTCATATTTCATATCTAATTCAAAAAATAATATGATGAAATGATTAAATTACACTAAAGGATTGTGCAATGAAAGGATATATCAAATTTCCTTTTGACAGTATTAATATTTGGGTGGTCATAACACATAACTAAATATCAATCATGATTTATGAACATAAAGTGATTAATTAGTGAATTAATTATAAATTAGTGGAGTTTAATTTATTTAATCTTTTGAAATTATAATTCATATTTATTACTAATATATTAAGATCTTAATGAGTTATATACATATGGACAATTGTAAAAATATAAAATAAAAATCAAATTAAACTTAATTTAAATATTTTATAAAATTTCAGGGTCAAATATAAGATATTTGAAATACAAGAATCAAAGTATAATTTATAATAAATTGGCAAAAATGTCTTAATTAAGGTTAAGGAGTCCAAATTCTTATAAATACCCCTCTAACTTACTTGCCAAAAGATATTGAGCTTAATATAATAATATTAGAATCTAACTTTTCTCTCTCTATAAAAAAGTTTAGAAAATTGTTTCTAATTATTTGTTTGAATGATTGTCAAAGTTCGAATATTTGGATAATGGTAGTTTGTAACAACCTGTTAAAGAGATTGTAAAAAGAAGAATCAATAATACCTTGGTAATGATTCTAATTAGGGTTAATTAGTTAAAATTCTTATACATACCCCTTTAATTAACTTGTCATACTAAGCGTAACATAATAGTATTGAGTTCCAATTCTTCTCTCTTTAAAAGAGTTTAGAAAATTATTTCTAACTATCTATACAGATTACTGTAAGAGCTTGATTGTTTGGATTATAGTAGTTTGCAACAACTTGCTAAAAGAATTGAAACAAAAAGAATTAATAATACCTTGGTAGTGATTTTATCTTTTAAGTTATTTTCATAATCATATATAACCAATAGTTGATCCGTTTTTAGGAATACAATTTTAAAATATTTGCTTTTATTGTATATTTATTAAATAAATATATTTATAATTTTTAATATTTTTATAACTAGTTGAAAGCATAATTTCAATACATAAAAATGGCATGAAAAGTCCATAAAGTGTTATATAGTTTTACAACAAAATGAAAAATAATCGAAGCAAGTGATATTAATAATAATAAATATTAAAATAAGGGGTTTTTTAATTAAGATAAGAAAACTACAAAAAATTTGATTTTCTAAACTTAAAAAGACATGTAAGCATTTAGTTAAGTAAGAATTAGGTTTAAGTCATTATTTACTTTAAATTCTTCTTTACCTTCATTTCTTTAGTTATAAATTTTTAATAGTCTTAACATTATAATTGCTAAACCAATTAAATTAACCTTTTTCTTTGAAAATCAACAAATATTATAAACTTTTTAAAGAAATGATAAGGTTATACAAAATCAAATGAGAATTAAAAATGAAACCAAACATAAACTAAAACTAGAAACAATCTAAATCTTGAATCAATGTTAACCTAGAATTCAAACAATAGTTTGGTAACCTGGATTTCTTAACTATAAAAATGCAATTATTAACTCTATAATTATAATTAGAATCAAATTAGTTTATGTTTAGTTTTGATTGCAATAACCCTTATAATGTTTAATAGACTAAGAGAGATGTATTGTCTTATCTTGCAAATGATTAGTCAATATAAATATTTAAGAATTTGATTTAAAGTAAAAATATAACCTAAATAAAGTCACATTAAAGAGGTGATTTGCTATATATGTTACTTTTATATAGTGAAATTGGCCTTATTTAATTTAAAAGGACAACAAACTATACAATGAAAGGTGATTTTGCTTAGGTATCATCCATATTGATAGATGATACCACTTGACTTCATTATAAAGATACAAAAGAGGATTAAATTATCATATAAGGTGGAATAGACAAGAAATATACATCTTATAAACCCCATGCGTAAAAAGGTATCACTTTTTGAATTTTTATTTTTGTAAAACATAAGATGTGCAAACAAGGTAAAATGAAGAAACAACTATCATATAACATGCAAAATAAGAGCGGTGCATGCCTTATTATAAGTAAGGTTTTGAGAACTAGAAAATGAAAAAGAGAATTAATTAATTAAGTAATGTATACTTACCTATAAATTAAACAAGTAAATTAAACAATTCTTTAATGATTATATATATATATTTCCAATTGAATTTGAAGCTATAAAATCAGAAAAAAGACTAACACAAGCTAAAGGAAAGTTGAGTAAAATCTATTGTAAAACAAATGAATAGATAATTGAATTGAGAAATTGAGGTCTAAGTAAAAAATTATTAACACACCAAAGTCATAATATGCTAAAGCAAAATATGTATATATCTTAGGAGGTGAGGTGAAAAACAAATGTTGTTTTAAGAATTAAGTTAAACACATCATAACCCAAAGTATAAATGATAATTCTGCTTCATATTTTGTAAATATACTTGAAATTTTGTACTAAATTATAAACTAACAAATTTAAACACAAGCCATTGTACTTGATGGAAAAAGCTTTTTAGTCAAAAGATCCCTACTAACTATTATGGTTTATTTGAACAATTTTTCTAAATTTTTTTACTCATATTATATAGAAAGTAGTTAAATGATCATGTCAAGAAAGAACTAGAAATCTTGCTATTTACTTCTAATTACATGTTCTCAATAATAAAATTAGTTTAAATACATACAAGCATGTAAAATACTCATGTTAAACAAATTTAGAAGATTTATGTACCATGTCTTTTTATTGAAGTGCTTTTTAAGAATTTGGGGAATGTAATTCTAAAGCACAATTCCATTTGTGAGAAATATTTCATTTTCAATCGGTTCCTTTCCTTCTTTTAACAATTTGTACCTGTCATTAATAAAAAACCTTAAATTCTTTTTTTCATTAAAACCAAATTATCTTATTAGAACTACTTTGTAAGGTTTACCTCTTTGTAACAAAAAAAAAAAGTCTAAATCATAAAAAGGAAATGGTACAACTTAGATCTTGAGACAATAAAGGCAGGAAATGACAAAAATAAGAAATAACCAATATATAGCTTTTATTACAAAAAAAAAAAGAATTATAAGTAATAATGTTGAGCTAAGTTTGGTTTTAGCATTATGGGGTAGAGAAAGGAAAATTAAAGATATTAAAGAACTTATTTCATGTTTGATTTCATGGGGCAGTCAGAGAGAAAAAAGATAAAGGCATATGCATAAGGACAATTAATGGGAGGATTAAGGATTTTATTTGGATTCGGGCCTATGGTATTAATATAGTGATATAGATAACAAAAGAATTAATAATTTTTTTTAAGGTTATTAACTTAGATTGAATAATTTTAAAATTAATGACTCACATTGATAGAATCCTATAAGTTATTCATTTATAAATCTTTAACTACTAAATTTTAATATATAAATATAACAAACCCTACTGAAAAGAATGGTAAATATGCTTAATAATTTAATAGTAAAAAAACCAACATGTTAAAATTGTGTTTTGTTTATCTATATTGTTCTAATTATTTGGAATACTATGGTAGGCAATGAGTTATTTCAATTGTTAAGCCAAAATTAAAAACAAATAAAATAAGTAAAAGGAGAACATAAGGCCATCATATTTTTCATTAAGACATTTAATGAGAATTTATTTATGATTATATGTTATTTATTTCTTTCATGAAATTTTGTTACAATTTTTTCCATAACAAATTGGCACACAGATATGCTTATTTAAGGAAAAATTTTACTTATATTGTTCTAGTTAAACACAATGCAACACACAAAACAAACAAGCTAGAAACTTTAAAGCAAACTTTATTTATCATTTAAAACCATAAGATAAGACATCAAAAATGAAAAAGGTTAGAAAAAAAAAAAGAGGGAAATGAATCAAAAAACATTATTATGACGATTCTCAAAAGCAAATTGGAGTCCAATGTTGTAATCATAAATGGTGTATTTGTTTTGTTGATGTCATATCCTTAAAATTATTTTTCCTTTTTTGGAATGAATCAAGATGCAAAAAATTTCATTGTTAACGATGTAAGCATATTGGATTCCACATAATGGTCAGTGCCTTAAAAATGATATGTCATTAAAGCAAAGCCCTTAAAACCAAAAGGATACTTATATCAAAGATGATTTTCAATTAATAAATTATCACAACTGATTTTTAATCCAAGATTACCTAATTGTATTATTCACATTTAGATCCTAAACTTATTATTGATATCTCTAATATTACCTATTCATATTATCCATATTTAGATCTTATCTTTATTGGTCATATCTCTAAAACTACCTAGCTATATTGTCCATTTAAATTTAATCTTTGTTGGCTATATCTCTAGTTTTTGGTAACTTTGTAATTAGACAATCAAAGATCTTTTTCCACCTTTGGTATCATAACATTTGTATAAAACTCATTTGTATCTCAATAAAAACATATAACAATTATTCCAATTTATCTCAATCTTTATACCTGCTTTACAGAATCAGACCCATCTTAAAACTCTCACAAATTTATCCTTAGTCCTTTTTTAATGGTTGATTCATTTGCAATCTCTATTAATTCTCAAAATCAAACCTTTAAGTATGTATCCACCCAAGCTCAACCCTTTGTTATTAATTATTTTAAGAATAACTACTCTTTTTTTTCAATCAACACTACTGCCCAATTTTTTTTCAAATTAAATTCCATTAACTATACCTTATGGCATTTTTAATTTCAAGTTATTCTCCTTGGTTATAATCTTATGGGATATGTTGATGGCTCCCACCCTATCCTTAACCATTGCCATCACTAAACATCCTTTGGATTTGATAAGATTAACTAATTCTTAGTGTTATTACTAGCTTTATTTCTCCAAATCTTTTTCCATTCCTTGCTTCTACCAAAACCTCAGAAGAAACATGAATTAGCCTTACCAACGCCTATACCAAACTATCTTAAGGATGCATTAACCAACTTAAGGAAAGCCTTTGGCTTGTTAATACTAAGTACATGTAATAAGCAAAAATTATTGCTAATGACCTTAACATGCTTAATGTAATTATTGACAGTGAAGATTTGGTGTTCAAAATACTTACTAAACTTGATGATGACTATAAGGACATTTGTTTAGCCATTTATGTTCAAGAAACTTTTATAACCTTTGTTAAGTTGTATGGCAAACTCATCAGCTATAAAGCTCATCTTAAATCTAACCAAAAAAAAAATCTATTATTTTGTCTACTTTTGCCAACCTTATATACAAAATTCCTTTATTTAATCTAACTTATAACCAGTCCTCCTCTCAAAAAGACCCAACCAATTTATCTCATTAATCACTTTCTTTTGTTGAGCCTAAATCACCTAAACCTTACCTTAGTAAATGCCAACATTATAATACCCAAGGCCATTCTATCAAATGATGTCTTATCTACAAGCATATCTCTCAAACCCACTATGCCTTAACCTCTCCATCCTCATCTTATTCTCCTTAAGCCAACATTGCAAGTTTGATTAAACCATCATTTTCTTAATGGC
Organism: Bruguiera parviflora; assembly: GCA_019804595.1. NCBI lineage: Eukaryota > Viridiplantae > Streptophyta > Magnoliopsida > Malpighiales > Rhizophoraceae > Bruguiera > Bruguiera parviflora. The sequence continues at coordinate 2,948,104 of CM034058.1, read as the reverse complement.
TTTTTAACTCAAGTGCATCTCATCATGTCACCATTGATTTCTAAAATCTGTCACTCAATTCTAACTGCTTTAAAAATGACAATATTATGATTAGAGATGAAATTAGTCTTCCTATTATTTATACTAGTTCTACCGCCCTTTTTTTTCCTATTAAGTCCTTTAATTTGAATAATGTTCTTTATTTCCCTTTTATGAAACAAAATCTTATCTTTTTCTTTTAATTATGTTTAACTAATAATGTTTTTCTTAAATTATCACCCTTTTTTTTAATGAATGATCTTTGCATATAAGTAGTCCTTTTGCAAGGCACACTTAAAAAAAGTGTTTATGCCTAACTGCATTTATCACTATCAAACCCACCTCTCCTTGCATTCTCTTCCACCAAGGTTTTTGCCAACCGATGACATCATTATCTTGGTCATCCCTCACCTATTGTTATGAATCACTTAATTTCCATTAAAGTTATACCTATGGTATCTTCCTTATCTTCTCAATCTTTATGTAATGTGTGTCATTATAATAAACTCATAAATTACCTTTTTTTACTTCTTCTATTACTAGTTCTTATCCCTTAAATTTGCTTTAATTTGATGTTTAGATATGTCCCATATTGTCTATTAATAGTGATAAATATTATGTCTTGATTATTTCACTCATTATATTTGACTTATCTTCTCAAAAGAAAGTTTGATATTTATGATATCTTTATTCAATTCAAAGCTTTAGTAGAAAAATTTTTTAACCATAAAATTGTCACCTTTTATACAAACAATAATGGTGAGTATATCCTTTTAATATCCCTTCGTGTCACCTATAGTATTTCCTATCTTATTACTCCTCACACTTTTGAACATAATGGTCTTACTAAATGCTGCCATCACCATATAACAGAAATTGGCTTGACCCTTCTTCATCATTCCTACATGTTATTTACATTATAGTCTTATGCCTTTCAAATCATTATCTATCTTATAAATTAGCTGCCTAAACCTCTTCTTTTTATAGAGTCCTTTAAAAAACTTTTTGGTCAACCATCTAATTATCTCAAACTAAAAGCTTTTAAGTGCCTTTATTATCCTTAGTTGTAGCCTTATAGTCCTTGCAAGCTTGCTTCATGTTCTTATCTTTGTGTATTTTTAGGATACTTTTTTACTCAAAGTGCTTTTCATTATCTTGATCTTTAGACTTAGAAATTATTTATTTCTTGCCATGTTACCTTTATTGAACAAAATTTTTTATTTTCTCCATCATTGTCCCAATTTTCCTCAATCCTCCCTTACTGATATGTTCACATGATGCACTCTTATGGTTTCCTTATCTCTTTCAATATTAATTCCCATCATTAGACCTTTATCCTCTATCTCCCACACTCTTTTTAATCCCTCTCTAACCCATTCTTCATAACCCTCAAGCAATAATGGTATTTCCTAAGCCCCTCTTTCATCATTAGGTGACTTGTAAGATTTAACTGCTTCTTTTCCTTGTCTTAATGCCACTCCTTCCTTGTTTACCACCTTATTAACCATGACTCCCTTAACATCTTTACCTCCAACTTCTTTTTCTTGTACTGATGCTTAACCTATGCAAACGAGAGCCAAAAACATTCATAAACTAATTCAAAAGCTTACTTATGCATTTCTACATGCTCTTACTCTCCATATTGTTCTTATTACTATCACTTAGGTTTTTAAACATTCTTAATGGTAAGAGGCCATGTCCACTAAATTTGATGCCTTTTTATATAATGGTACTAAATCTTAGTGCCTTCATATCTTTCTCAAAATCTAATGGGTTATAATTGGGTATTTTATGTAAAACATCATCTTAATTTGTCTATTGATTGTTACAAGGCTCGCCTTATTGCTAAAGGCTTCCACCAACACCTAAGTATGAACTTTCATGAAACTTTCAATTCTGTCATCAAGCTTACCATAATTCATCTTGTCCTATGTCTTGCATTAGCTCAAGGTTGCCCTTTAAAATAATTAGATGTCAATAACCCTTTTTACATAATTACCTCTATAAGGATGCCTACATGTCTTAACTACTTAGCTTTATAGATCAAACCAATCCTAATTATGTCTATAATTTTAAAAAAGGCAATTTATAGCCTTAAAGATGCCCCTCGAGCATAGTACCATGAACTAATTTTTACTCTCCTTTGGGTTTGTCAATTCCAAATATGACACAGTGTCATCTATTTTCTAGTAATGTCATCTCAAGTCGATGATTTGATTCTTATAGGAAACAAGGATGCTCTTTTCAAAGATTCGCATGTGCTCTTATTGCCAAGTTCTCTATTAAGGATCTTAGTCCCCTACCTTACTTCTTAGGTGTGGTAGTAATTCCTACTTCTCAAGACATTCTTCTTTCCTAACAAAAGTACATTTATGATCTCTTAGAGAAGATGAAGATGCTTACTGCCAATGATGTTCCTACACCTATGTCACCTAATGAGATTCTTAAACTTTCTAATGGTAGCTTTCTAATTGATGCCACCAAATATAAATTTATTGTTAAAGGTCTATAGTATCTATCTTTAACTTATTTTCAAAATAACCGTCATAGTTAACAAATTTTTTTAATTGATACATCACCCCACATCCTCTCATAGGTCAGCAATCAAATGACTTTTTCATTATCTTTATGACCTTATTACTTATGGTTTGTTTCTTTGTCATGACTCTCATCTTTTGCTTTATGGATACTCAAATGCAAACTAGAATAGCAATCTTAATGACCATACCTTAATAGAGCTTATGTTGTGTTTTTAAGTCACAATGCTATCTCTTGAAGCTCTAAAAAGTAGTGCTTAATGGTTTGATCTTTACTATGTCTAAGTTGTTGCTTCCATCACCTCTAAAATGACTTGGATCCAATCCTTATTGCATGAACTGGGAGTCACCCTTCCTATTACCTATATTATTTATTGCGACCATGTTAGTGTTACTTATCTCTGTGCCAATCCTATCTTTCACTCTCACATGAAACACATTGCCATCAATTTTCATTTTGTTTGAGATAAAGTACAAAATGGTGAGCTTCCTATGTCTTATGTCTCATTTGCTGATCACCTTGCTAATGCACTCGCCAAGCCTCTCCATAGACACCGGTTGAATTTATTACAAGTCAAAATTGGTGTTTTTCACTGACCACTATCTTGAGGGGGCATATAAAAAATGATTCTCAATCAATAGATAATTCTGAATTAACAAGTATCGCAGTTGATTTTCAATTCAAAATAACCTAGTTGTATCGTCCACATTTAGATCCTAGTCTTACTATTCATATCTCCAAGATTACTTAATTGTATTATCTACATCACGATTGATTCTCAAAATTACTTAGTTATTTTGTCCAAATTCAAGCCTTGCTGTTTATATCTCCAAGATTACTTAGCTGTATCCGCATTTAAATCCTATCTTTGTTGTTCATATCTCCAAGATTACACCTAACTGTATTGTCCACATTCTGGTCCTATCTTTACTGTCCATGTCTCTAGTTTTTGGTAACTTTTGTAATTAGGTAATTAAAGATCATTTTCCACTTTTGATATCATAACATCTGTATAAAACTTGTTTGTATCTCAAACAGTTATTCCAATTTATCTCAATCTCTGTACCCGCTTTCACTTATAGCATAATTGAAGTCCCAATGCTCTTCTCCCTTCTCTCTCGAGATTTCTCGCATCATAGTATCTCTGAAATGCTCTCATTGCCACCCTCTATGCGTTGCGCCCAATTGTGTTTTCGTCTATTTGGGTGAAGATAGCTTCGCTATCTATAAAGGTACCACCATGACCATCCGGTCTAGTTTGGAATGTGAAAGGAGTGAATCCTAATCGTACTGAAGCTATACTGATATGTCAGTTAGGTTCAACCAAAATTTATTTGTTCCAGGTATATCTATGAATTTTGTTCTCTAGGCACTTTCTGCAAGAAGTAGAATGTCCTCACCAAGTCTGAAAACACTGGGTACTTGCTCTAAATAAGTGTATGGAGCCTAACAGTATGAGAACCGAATGTTAGGTGAGATAAGCAATTCTGAATTGAATGACAATGGCGACTTGCTTAATCCTAACATGCCCGAGGTAATCCCATCAAAATGATAAAGTTTTGGTTATTATTTGAGCAACCAAAGATTATACCATCAATGTTTAAAGACTTGTGAATCTTGAATGTTTCCTGATATGCAACACCACCGGTTGAGGATCCTCCTCCTTAAGAAAAAAAAAAAAAAATGTAGGGGCATTCATCATTGATGCATTTGAAGAGGGCCCGATCGCCTGAACATAACGGACGATCACAGATGAGCTTCCGGTAGGTAGAAGAAGTCGCGAGGCTCGCATTGTGTCCCTATAACAAGTACAAATCGGTGGCTGGGGTTCCGATACTAATCAGCATTATATAGAACTACTGTTCATTTCCTATTGGTAAAAGGAAGTCATCAGGCTCTATCATAGCATTTGGATGTCAAACATTTTCTAAATAATAACCTCTCACTTAAAGAATTTAATTAATTTTTCTTTTTTTTGAGATAAGTGATATTTTTAAGATATAACAAAGATTAGAAAAAATCTCTTTATAATTCAAATAATTATCTTATTTTTTTTAAATGTATAAATTTTGTGTAATTGTTTTTATTTATGATATTTTGGTTTATTTTCAAGTTATGGTTAAATTTCAAATCAAATAAAAAAATTGAATGAAAATTCAGTATATCAAAAAATACATAAAGTATATTTATTTATAAAATTTGGATTGTATTGCATGACGAAAAGAAAAGAAAGGTTTTATTTTAAAAACAAAAAATTATTTATTTTATTATAATTAATATTTGATAAGATTGAGTAACTAAACAAAATTTAAATATAAAAATCAAAAATAAGTGGACGAATTATTTTAAAAAAATAAAATTATGAAAAATGAAATTGCTCCAAGCTTATAATTACAAAGTTTGGCATAAGTTTTGAATTCTTCTAATTTTGTTTTTTATTTATTATTATTACAGATTTCAAATGAGTTCTCAATTTATAGAACAGATCACTTGACATTATGACGATGAGGGGTAAAATGAAAAGATAATACATTAATGAAATAATGATACATGGATCCTACTTTTACCTCAATTTTAAATTTTGTACACCATAAGTCGTCTAAATTCTAAAACACAAACAAATACGGTTTAAAATTATAATTCTGAACCTTCAAATGTTATTCACGTAAATAAAATTCCTTGAATTTTCGCCCCCGTGTTACAATTTTCCCGAGTCGATCCTTAGGCAATCATGTGAGTGTAATTGGGACAGATGCTGCCAATTAGTGTCCCATTTGTGGCAGAGCAAGGACAGGCCATCATGGGAGATTTAGCCGAATTGTCAGGGACGTCTCTTGGTGAATTCGGGATACTTCAAATTGGCAGTCAACCATCATGGGAGATTTAGCCGAATTGTCAGGGACTTCTCTCGGTGAATTTGGGATGCTTCAAATTGGCAGTCAGCGAACATTAGTTGCAGATTGGGCCACAAAAGCTGCAAAGTTCAGAATTCGGCCTCTGGTTTGGGCCAATCTTTCTCCAAATAACAACACTTCAATAGGTTCTGGTGTAGGTAGAAATCTAGTTATATGGATTCAAGTCCATATAATGATACTTCCTGTTCTAATTCCAAAGTGACATGATCGTTTCTGCAAGCTCAAGTTACTAGCGTCCGGATTCCTTTTTTTTTTTTTTTTATCTGCTCTGGGTGGTTTGGGGGGGGGGGGAATATGCTAGAGGAAGAGGTATAAACTGTAAAAGGGATGATGAGTTTAAATGAGATGTATGTACCTTTAGAATGTAAGACAATAGCATTGCAATATGTAAGGAAACAGGGGTGATGCATCTTTTTGAGAACCACAGAACCAAAAGGGATCACTAATCAATCAAGAAGTGCGTAGTCACCGGCAACAAGTATACTGAACAATTTGTCGATGCCTTTATATTTACCACCAATTTGCAAAATTAGAAGCTATAAAGTTAGAAAAATAGACCAACACATGCCGAAGGAAAGTTGAGTAAATTCGATTGAAGAACAAATTAAGAGATCAGTTTCATTGAGATTTTCAAATGCCTAAATAAGCATTTCTTAAGGCACCAAAGTCAAAAGCAAATTAATGCAGCATATATGTATAACTTGGGGGAGGTGAAAGAACATTGCTTTTCTGAAGAATTAAACTAGATGCATCATAAAACAAAGTGCCATTTGCTATGGTCTACTAGGTAGAAGTTTGTTTATACAATAAAAATTATGGTTTCGAATCCTTGTTAAGGTATCTGTGCTTAATTTTATGCTTTGTATAAGGATTATAAATGAAGAAATTCAAACACAAGCCAAGTACAAACCTATGGATTAAGAAATATAGAGAATAATGTACTAGGTGAAAATCTTTTATTTGTCAATTGCATTACTATACAGTATATATATATATATATACAAAAATACTATGGTAATCAAGGAAATAATCTATTAAATTAATATTGATAATTTACTAAATTGATATAGAGATAATCAATAAATACTATAGGATATATGTCAAATATTCTAACATTCTTTTTCTTAAGTTGAAACATGGATGTGCTAATGCCCAATATGCTGAGTAAATGATGAAAGGGTGTATTCCTAAGAACTTTTACGAATAAATTGGCAACTTGATCAGATAAGTGAACATGAGAGGTGTGCAAATCATTATTGGGGAGGCAGTCATATACAAAGTGATAATTTATTTATCATTGTAGGCTAATAGCTCAAGATTGCTAGATGATGAAAGAACGATGTCTTGTCTAAGAGATCCTTTTTATATATTCAAGGACATAAAGAGCCATATCAATAAGACTTGAGGGCACTACATAAATTGACTAAAAACCTACATTGAATAAGTGATGTCTGGTTGAGTGATGGTCAAATAAAGTAAACAAACCAGTAGTATTAACTGGACTTGTTATTGAAGAGCTTGATTTGGCACTTAAACCATGTTTTAAGTCAATAGGAAAAGTGGTTAGTTGAGCCCTTAGCAAGCCAACTTCCTTAAGTAGATTATGTGCATATTTTTGTTGGTTTAAGACTATAACCTCTATGTTGCATGCAGCTTTAATGTTGAGAAAATATTTAAAATAGCCAAGATCCTTGATGCTAAAGGTTGTGTGGATGTGTTTTTTAATGCATGCAATGAATTTGGCGTCATTCTTATAATCATAACATCATCAACATAGACAAAAACAAATGTGAAAGAATTCTTACATACATAAGTAAAAAGGGAATTGTCAACTATAGATTATCGGAAACCAAGATCATGGTACAATGATTTTTGTTATCAGCACACTCTATTATCACTTGACTTAGCATAGTCTTAGCACATTTTCATGTATACTTCTTTTGTGTAAGTCTCTATACAAAAAAGTATTGTTAACATCTAACTAGTATAGATGCTAATGTCAAATAGTAATCACTAATAGAAGGCACCTTGAGGAGGTAATTTTTGCCACCAATAAAAAGTTTCATGGTCGTATACCACTCTCACTTGTATAAAACCCTTAACCACTAAATCCACTTTAAAGCGCTTAATAAAGCCGTCAAACTTTTAATTTACTTTATAAACCCATTTTGAGTCAACAGCGTACTTACCTTTTAGGAGGTCCTCGAGGGTCTAAGTGTGATTGAGTTCCAATGCATCAATTTCTTGTTACATGACATACTTCCACCTAAATAATGTTTAAGTTCACTCGAAAAAGATATGGACACAAAAAAGACTTGGTGGATTGGTGTAATGTGGGAATAATTTAAATAATGGGATAAAAGACTAACTTTACTTGAATTTTCCGTTAGTAAGGTATCTTGAGATGGGATTAAAGATGATGGTAAAGTATACTCAACGCATATCAGTTTGTAGGATATGTTTCAAACCCGTTTTGGGGTTAGTGGTGACATTGTTTTTATATGTTTTGGTATTGAGCTACAATTAATGGAAAGATCTAATGGGCTGGAGATCTTATGGTATCAAGGCTAACATTAATGGGTAGTTTAACTCAGTCACGATATGGTGGACTCGTGTAAGTAAATTAGATGTGTGAATCCTTAATATGCAGGCTATTATCAATAAGTAAGTCAATATGAGATATGTGAAAGTGTGCAATGAGGTGCTTATCATAAGGTAAAGATATTTTATCCAATGCAAAAAGAAATATTTTCTTATAGAATGTAATGTCTCTTGAGATAAACATTTTTCTCTTTTCCCACTTATACACTTTACATCTTTTTTTACCATATGGGTATCTGAGGAAAATACAACGATATGCTCTTGTGGTAAAGTTATCCCACAACTTGTCATGATTATAAGAATAGCAAAGGGATCCAAAAACTCTTAATTTTTCATAATTAAGTGGTTTCTTAAAAAAACCTTATAGGTATTCTTGTTTCTAAGGATGGGTGTGGGTATAAGGTTTATAAGATATACAACAATTAAAGCACATTTTCCCTAAAAATGTAAGGGCAAGTTAGCTTGAAATTGTAGGGCTAAAGTTACTTTTAAAATGTGTTGGTATTTACATTTGACCCTCCCATTTTGTTGAGGTGCAATAATGTAACTGGTTTGATGGTTAATGTCACGTGTGGCAAAAAATTGGTCTATGGTGTGAAATTTAGTGTCATTGTCACTTATTATAACCTTAATCTTGGCTTGAAATTGTGTCTCAACTAACCGGTGAAACAAGATAAGATAATCGAAGGTCTCACTCTCACTTTTCACGAGAAAAATCCATGTGTATCTTGAATGATCATCTACTATACTTCAAAAATATTTTGTGTCTACTACACTTAGGATAGACACAAAATAGGGTCCCCAAATATCCATATGAATAAGATCAAAATTAGATGCATAATATGTATCATTAAGTGAAAATGAAGAACAAGTTTGTTTTCCTTTATGATAAGTATCACAAATATCAATTAATTTATTTGAAAGAGAAATATTATGCAATAAGTGAAAATTTTGGTAATAAGAGTTAGGGAAAAAAGTAGTCGAGCAATTATGGTCACGAGTGATTTTGGTAACCAACATAAAATTACACTAGAAACCTAGAACAAGCACAATATTTTGGAAATTTAGGTTTGGAGTTACTTGGGTTTTGTCAGTATAGGTGACAGGAAATATGGATCCATCTGGTATCTTGCCTGGTTGATAGGTGGAAACATATTCAATCTGACTCCGCACCTCATCATCACCTACCATAAGATTCAAGACGCCAATATCGATTATTTAAAATTTATTCAGTAGAGTATAATTACCTGCAAAGTTGGCCACCACCTCATTACTGATTGTCTAACGCTGACCCCTTCCTGTATTGAGCGTGTTGTACTGCTCCTTCTTGAGAATCACAGTATTTCCACGACCTGCATCATTATTGCCAGCACTTTTGTCCATTGGTGCGGAATGACTGTGCCTAGGCTAGCGTTGTCCGCTTCTAATTTGTTGCAAGTTCTAGGTAATCTTTACCCGGTTACCCTTCCGGTTTAAAGAGTAACCAATGAATTCAAAGAACTCTGCCCTCGTGTGTTTGGCGATTGTCCCCAGTAAACTGTGACCCTCGACCACACTCCTTGCTAGTGCTTTTGTAATTTGAAGTTGCGGTAAGAGCAGTTTCCTCTATCGTTAATCTAGACATCGCTCTAATCATCCCAAGTTGTTTCTCCTTTTGTAGAGCGAGAGAGAAAAATTTTACCGAGAGACGAGACCGGTTTCATGGACAAAATCTGTAACCTCAATTTGTCATCATTTCCTTTCAAACCGAGGAATTGATGTCCTTTCTCTGTCTCTTTTAGCTAGTTATATCCCTTTGTTGTTTCCTTCTAATCTTACAGAGTCGAGGAGCATTGCTCTGTTTGCGCCGCTCACACAACTCGCTCCACAAGTCATAGAAGGTGTCGGTATAAGTCAGGCTCCCTTGAATTTTTGAGGCCAAAGAATTTCAAATCCACGCTTATACCGTGGAGTCGTTCTTCTACCATAGCACAAGTTCAACAGCCGTGTCATGTGGTAGCAACAATTTTTCATTGATAGGCATCGTTTTGCCCTTTGCAAACAATATCATCTCCATGGAGTGTTTCCAGGCGACAAAGTTGTCCCCCACAAACAGATTGGGATTGAAAATGAAATCTAGGTGGTCCGAAGGGTGTAGAACGCACGGGTCCATCATAAATTGGAGTTGGCTGCTCCCACCTCCGGTCCTTCCTTCTCCTTGAGATTCATAAGAATTTGCGTTCTTTGACTTTTTTTTTCTTTTCTTAAAAAAAAAAAAAAAAAAAAAAAACTTTCTGCTGGCCCTCCTTCCTTTTTCGAGTCATGCAGTTTTTAGTCATGTGTCGGTCGTCAGTCTCACCACTGTCGATATCACTGAATCGAAACATGCTCTGATATTATGTAGAAAAATATGAAAAAACGATATACTGGATGAAATATCTTATTCGTCAATTATATTATCATGCAGTATATATATATATATATATATATATATACTATTAATTATAGTAACTAAAAAAATAATTTGGAAAATCCGATAAATTAATGTAAAGATACTTCATAAATATTATAAAATATATGTCGAATATTCTAACAAATCCCTAATAACTATTGGAGTTGATTTGAACACGTTGGCATGTCACGAAAGAAACCCTCTTGTTTACTTACGGCGACGAGTCATGCTCCCGGTAATAAAATTAGCAAAAACGCATACATGCAAGTAAAATAACTCGTTAAACAAATCTACAAGATTTACGAACCATGCCTTTCTATCGAAGTGTTTTCAAAGAATTCTAGGAACGCGATTCCGAGGTAGGAATTCCATCCGCAAGAAAAATTTCACCTTCAATGAATTCCATTTCTTCTGTCAACAATTTGTAACTATCAACGACAGACATGCCGCTATTGAGTTTTCCTATAAAACAAATTATCTTCTCGGAGCTATTTAGTAAGGTTTTGCTTCTTTGCAACTGGAAAACGAGAGGAAACGGAGTTCCTTAGAAACCAAAATCTAAATCAGAAAAAAAGTAAACGGTGTTACTCAGATTTTGAGACAACGAGGACTTGTGCATAAAGGGAAGATCAAGGAGTATGACCCACCAATCCTCTCAAAGTTATTGATCAATATTGGATGATTTTAAAATTATTGACAAAATCAGATAATTTATCGAATCATTCAAGAATTGTACAACAGACCCGAATTGACAGTGGGAGTGAATATGATAATGATTTAGTAGTCGACAAAAGGACACATTAAATGTGTGTTTTATTGATCTTCATACTTCTAATCACTTGGAATACTATAGTGACAGATTCATCATAACTTTTCAGGAGGAACAAAGTTTATAAGTGACACAAAAATATTAAAAAAAAAAAAAACATATTTGAGTTTCAAACCCAAGACCTTAGGGGGAGAAAAACATCTCAAACACTAGACTGAATGGCAATTTAAGTAAATTTTAGTGTATAAATATAATGCCACGTGGGAGGCTTGAAGGTTGTGGGGGGGGGGAATTCCCCTCGTTGGTAACGAGTTGATACAATTGTCAAGCCCTAAGTGAAAAATAAATTATCAACAATTGGAAACACATAAAATGGGAGAGTGGAGAACTTAAATCCATCATTTATTATTATTATTACTATTATTATTTTTGAGGCGGTTAAAGGAAATATATTTATGATTATATACTGCTCATTTCAATTATGATTTTTAAAAAAAAAAAAAAAACTGATATCAAAATTTTTTCACCTTCTTTCCTACAGCAAATTCACGCACAGACATGCACATTTAGGGAAAACTTTTGGCTGTTTTGTTTAGGGTAAACACAATGCAATACGTTGGATAAAAAAAAAAAAAAACAAGTTGAATACCTTTCTTTCTACGGAGTGTTTTGAGGTACGCAATAAGATGCACCTGATTGACAGAAAATTGAGGCGACCACAGGGATGCAAGTCGTGGTATTTTACCCGTGTTAAGTTCGGTCCAAGTGAACTCGATATCCTAACCTAACTAAAGAACCAAACAAATAGAAAGACCTTGCAATAACATGGTCATCCGGCGTGGGTTTGAACTATTATTTATTTATTTATTTATAAACGGGAACTCAATTGACTAATGCAATTGGTCTCGTCATCGACACTATATTGTGTTAATTCGAAAAGTAACCTAGGGAATCTTTTTTCTTACAAAAACAAAAAAAAAAAAAAAGGTTTTGTTGAATTTCTAAAAGTAGGTACACAACAACGCGATGCACAAGACTCATTCAAGAGTCCTCTTATTGATGTGATAACGATGAAAAGATAACAAAGCTATTCTATCAAGAAGAGGCAATTTACTTTAGCCCGAGAGTCATATCCGCCTACATAGTTATAAAAAAGAAAGAAAGGAAGTTTGACTTTTTCTAATTAGCCAAGCCAAACGTCGGTGTAATCGACCCTCCTGCTCCGTCGGCTGTGAAGTTCAACTTTGAAAAGCTTTGCATCAAGAGGGGGGGTTGTTAAATCAAGTCAGCGAATGCTTTTCTCAGACGAAAAGAAAACAGTGGAGATGCACCGTCAAGACTCAAGATATTTGTTCAGTGTCGGTAAATGTTTATATATATATATATATATTCTTTAAATGCAGTTCTTTTTTTTTTTTGTTGGTATTTTTGCTTATTAAGAATTTTATTAAGATGTTAGTAACCTAATAAAAATAATTATTTTTCGTGAAATAGCGTCTTTAGATAAAGAAAATTGATATTAAAATTTTTAATCGTTATAGTATTTTCTCGGAAACGGTACTCAATAGACATAATCACTAATTAATAAGGAAAAAAAATAAAAAATCGAAAGAAATTGTTGCTTCTGTTGTAAGGTAACTATATTACGATTTTTTTCAGCCAGTTTTCAACGGTGAAGTTTTGGTTGAAAATCATTACGAAATTCACGAGTAAATGGATAAGTAGATGAATAATGCTTCTCTTTGGCTCGAGTTTCTTCTCTTTGAAAATTTCTTGCATCGTAGTATCTCTGAAATGCTCCCAATACCTTCCCGTATGCCCTCCCAATATACCGTATGCCCTGCCACACGGTATATTCTCATAGGAAAGCTTAAAAATATATATATTTTTATGAGTATAATTTGAGACTGACGTGACAGATTGGACCACGTTATTTATGCGAATATATTCAATTGAGAATTAAAGAAAAATACAGACTGAAAGGAAAATCCAACTATTTGTTGATCCCGATTTAGTATTGACCTCAGATAGAATTTTTTGGTCAATTACATTTGTAAAACCAGATTTCCAGAGAATGACACCACGGAATCATGACAATTACTCGATTAGTCAAATCTGTATAGCTCATGCCATTGTGTCAAGTAGAAATGGGTCACTGCTTAATTAGACATTATAGCCGTTGATGACCATAAATAAGGAGATTAACAGCCCTAAACTTAGAAGCTGGCTGAGCTGTTTTTCGTGGTCTCATCATTACCAATTGACAATGGTTGTTATTTCTCTAACTAAAATAATATTTTATTACCTACATTAGCCTTAATCTCCTCTGTCTCCTCCTTTAATTTCTTATTATTTGTCCCAAACTCTGGTGATGTCAAAACCTTCCTCTTTGCCCACCTTCTCCATTCCTATTATCTCCCATAAACCACCCTCAAGCAGAAAACCTAAAAGGAGTGCTTTGTATCGACCATAGCCATGAGCCTTAATTGCCTCGCCTGCAATACATTGCAAAGAACCGATTCCGATAGGGAGTATTTCTGGCCGGAAAAGCCCCCCAGGAAGATTGGTCGTGCAAAGGTAGAGAGAACCTGGTCAGGGAACATAAGCCCTCCCCCATATGGTCAAATTGGCAGGAGTTCCATGGGAGTTCCTGCAAAGAAGATGAAGAAGGATCATCGCCGGCAAATTAGTTCCAGGGCAGTCTCGTTCAAGGACAATGGGGAGCCAAGGTTGGTTAGAAGCTCTGGGATGAGAAGGGATTGGAGCTTTGAGGATTTGACCATGAGACATTGGAATGGAGATAGGATTGACTGTACAACCTTCTGAGATATATGTATGCATGCTAAGCATGCCAATGGCCACCATTGGCCACAACTATGAATTACCATTCCTCTTTTACTTTTTCTTTTTTTTTCTTCTATTTGGTTTGACCCCCTTTTTTCTTTTTCTTTGGTTTTTTTCCTGCGTTAGCTTCAACAGCCATCTTGTATACATGTCCTGTTTATTCTCATATTCAGTTGTTATCTCTGTAAAAATTACGTGTTCCGGGTTTCAATTGTGAGGCTCATGCAAGAACCATCTTCCTATTATCATTCTGGTTGATGCTTCCTTCCGATTTTTAACTTGTTTCTAGCTATATATGCTGTTTTTATACGTCATCAAATCTCAACAAGGCAATTAATGGCGTCCTAATAAATGAAGTTTAATCAGATTCATCCTTAATTTGTTAGGCTGGGGGCCCCGATTTATTAAAAAAAAAACACAAGAAGAAGAAGCAGGAAATCAGATCCACAGGAAAGGCCCACTTAGATTCGGCCACTGGGCCTATAGCCAGTTTATCGGAAGGCGCAGAGAGAAGAGGGTCTGTTGTGCAGCCTTAAGCCCAATCCCGTCGAGGCTTTCCTGAAGCTCAGCCCTTCTCCCGCAAGCCCGTGTCGTTTCCCATTACACGATATGCTTGTTACGATCCAAGCAGCCTAATCGAGAGCTACTGTTGTAATTGTCTGATGTTCTTGCTGTTGTCCTTTTTCCGTAATTCCGTTTTAGGAATTCTATTAACGCAAGCTACTAAAAGGTTAGGTTAGGTAGGAAGGACATTGAGAACATGTTTGAAATTGAATGTAATTTTGTTAGTACCTGGTAGATTATAAAATTTGCATTTAGTGAAAGTATATTTCAGTTTAAATTTAAATTTTAAAAATATAATATTTTGGTGTAATAGAAAAATACATGAAATATATTACATTTTAATAATTTTTTAAAATACTAATATTTACTTTTACATAAAATTAATTACTATCACTAATATTTAATTAGATAAAAGAGTTCTTTTTGTAATTATTTTTTATTTCATTAGAATATTTTATTTTTTTTAACATTACAAATAATTACTAAATAGTTAATCATTTTTAACAACAATCTATATATATATATATTACATAAAATTATAGTTTAAATATTAAAATCTTCTATTTTATTTTGGATTTTTCAGGCTCAAGTTATTTTTGGATTCAGATTTAGGCAGGTTAGTGTCAAGTTGTAATTTGATACTTCTAGCTACTTATAGAAAGATGCATTGGTATGGTGCAGAAGAGATCACTTATTAGATTCAAACTGGAGTAGGAGACTTGCAGTTCCATTTAACATGCCGGTTTTTTTTATTTTTATTTTTTAAATAAATATATATATGTATGTATCGTATTTGTTTAATATTACACGGAATGCTTTCACTCGACGTCGTTGCAAAGTGTTCCACAGGATGAGATCTTAAGTCCAATCATCGTATTATTAATTACATGTAGCCTGCAAATTGTATTAGAAAATTACTTTGTCATTGATTGTAGCAGTCGCGGCAATTAAAGATTAGCACGAGCATGGGTGTATCCTATCTGATTATTTTGCATTGAAATTCAATGATCACTCGGACTCGGGAAGATTTGTTGATGTATAGCACACGCCATGGATTGGATTCAACCTCTCGCCGAACACATTTCTATGAAATAGTGCAGCTCCGTTTCAAGACTCAACGCGGGGCTGCCGAGGCCCCCAGTAGCATGATTGGTCTAGGTCATTTATGCGTACAAACAAAGCAATTTTCCACAGTTAGATTATGAGACTCTATCTCTGCTTCCCATTTCATGGAAAAAAGAAAAAGAAAAAAGAAAGAAAGAAAGAAATCCTGTTTTAATTTGACAACACATTCAAAAGTCAAGTCTTATATTGACATTTCAGTATATCTTTCATAAAAGAAATTTTTTTTATTTTTTTTATTTTTTTGGATGAAGTTGGAGAGCTAGAACTTTTGTTCGTAATGTAAAGTTATATTAATGTGATATTTATAAGAAAAGAAAACATCGGTAAATACCCAAATCTGAATTTATTAAGTTAGAATTACTTACATCAATCATTTTGAAAATACGGTTGATGAACTTTTTCTTGTATTAAACCTAGAAATATGATAATAATTTTTTCTCGGAATTAACAAAACATTCTCAATTTATTGAAAATTTCTCGGTAAGAACTCTTGGGGCACTGGGATGGTTGACTTTTTCTTTTTTAAGTTAATTGACTCCAATTAATTAAGTTTTAAATTCGAGATACTCAGTTCTAAAACCGACTTCAATACCAATACGATGGTTGCCTTGTATTGTAGGGCATATTTTGACAGAAAGTGATGCCTGACGTCCTTCGCTGTCAAACTTGTGAAATTGGCTCCAGCCTGCCCTATATGGATCCCATGGATGACATTAGGGCAATTAGAGTCAACAGTGATGGAAGACACCGACAACTTGAACAAGCCTTATGGCCATAATTTCAACAGCTTGATAATGGATACCGTGGGTGTCATCCACTGAAAAACAATGTCGCAATGATAGACTGTTTTTATATGATTTGTCGTTTTTAAAATAGCACAATCATAGAAAAAGAAAAATAAAAATGAAATAAAATATATATATACATATAGAGAGAGAGAGAGAGAGAGAGAGAGAGAGTTAAGGTTTGTTACTAACATGCTTACTCATTTAAAAAAAGAAAAAAACTATATATCCTTTTTTTCTTTTATATAAATAATTCTATTTTTTAGGTTTTTGGGTTTTTAATATTTTATTTATAAAAATATCAACAAAAAAAGAGTTGATTCTTTTAAACGAAATAATATTTGACAAGTTTCTAATAGAGTAAACAAATAAAATCATAAATTAATATTTAAATTTAATTTATTTGCATAAAAATTTACGAGACCGTCTCTAATTTCTTTGAAAATAATGAAATTTTAATATAAAATTTTTAAATTATAGAAATTTTGATACTATATTAAAAATCATTCAATTTAAAAATTTAAAAGAATAAATTAGATTTTAAATTTTAATAAATGTAATTTTAAATATTTATAAGAGAGGTTTTATTTATATATGACAACTAAATTCTAATTATTTAATTAAACTGTATCAAAATAAAATGCGTTGAATTTACATATTATTGCTGCTAAATTCACGTATTATTGTTTGCACAAATTTTCCTTATGGATTGAGTTTTGAAATTGAAAGTCTCATCAGACGTTGAACTGTAAGTGTGATGTTAAAGTTAATGTCAAGCATCAGAAAGAAGTGGTGCCCTGGACATTTACAGACGCACAATGGATCCCATGGCGACTCCTTTCACGAGGAAAGAGAAAGCATGAACTCTTCGAGACCCAAGAGAAGTCTAATAAAGTGTAAGTTTATTGTGAAAACACTCATACTTGAGGAGAAATAGTAGAATATAAATATGATGTCAAAACTGACGTTTCGCGTTAAAAAATAAATAAAAGGAAAAGAATGAACCAACAACATATAAATATTTTTTTGAATAAACAAATAATAACCCAATGTTTTAAAACCTTAAATAAATCTCTCTTCCTCACTCTTACTCTTTCTTCGTTTGACTCTCCTTACGTACGTAGGTTGAGAGGCGTGAGGGTTTGGGCATATGAAGGAGGACTTTGGTGTTCACTTATCCAGCACACTTCAAAGGATAAACATTCCATATGTTTAGGTTTACTTTGCTTAAATAGGCCTTCTCGTTACCAAACATGAAGTCATTTTCCTTTTATGGCATAAACTAGAAAGGAAAAGGGGTAGTTAATTAGTTTCCCATTGATGCAAACTACTAATCTATATATATATATAGATACGGACGTGCATGCAATTGTTTGTGCATGGACCGTCGTGGACGTGCTTCAACTAATGTTAAGTGTTAAAAATAGAGATAAAGAAGTCAAAATATAATCCGACCGATAAACCAACTTAAATTTACTTGAAAAATAGAATTACAGACCTAATTTTTTCGACCTAACCTGAAAAAAATAATAAAAAAAGAAGAATCACATTTTAACCACTGGATTTTTTATTTTTTATTTCCATCAGATTACTATGACTCTATTAGACTTTCTCTCATATATGGCCTTCCACAGTATACGTGGTATTAGATAATAGATTTGGCATTTTGTAAGTTGCAAATAACACCGATTAATGAACTGATTAGCATCCTTTTTGGCGCACCAAAAAATAAAAATAAAAATAATAATAATAAATGATTTATTTCCTCTTCGTTTTCGTGTCAATTGAATCCGATTGACGATTAATTTTCTATCTCAATAAAAATTGAATCGTCAAGTATGTTTAATGTATTGAAGAGGTAAGTATCTTCCAATGTTTCCTGTTTAATGCCCATATATTTGCAGGAATCCATGAGTGGTGGCCTACAAGAAATTACTTACATTTTAAAATTCATGAAAAAAGAAAAAAGGTAGAAACCTCGATGTTAAATCCGCATGCTTTTCTTTTTATGATTATAAAAAAGAAAAACTCATCATATTTAAATATTTTTATAATTATATTTATTCTATTTATTTATTTTTTTATTTTATTAAATATATTAATTTTATTAATTAAATTTAATTTATATTAAATTTTTTTTGTTAATTATCATCATGTGACAAATAAAATTTTATATTATTTCATTGAAATGATTGATACAATATTTATTTTAACTTTTTATTTATTTTAAAATTTTTTAAAAATTATAATTATATTATATCAATAATTTTATTAATGAGATAATAATATAAAAATATGTACATATAATTATCAAGTCATATTATTTAATAAAAATTTGTAATATAAATAAAATTTAATTAAAAAATTAATATATCAAATAAAATTTAAAAGAATAGAACGAAGTGTACATTATTATTATAAAAATGTTCGGTATGTAAACTTATTCTGTTGCCTCACTACGAGTATTCTTAAAGTCTAAAAGCTAACCCAGTCACAGAGTGCTTGTCCGTATTTGGGCCCCACTTTCCACTCTGTGTCTCTCTCCGCTCGAATTCATCTCCATTGACTTCTCTGTCTCGCTCTGTGTCATGGGTTACGGCTTGTAGACTTTGAACGAGAGATCTACGCGGTTTCTTCTCGGCGTTTTCTGGGCCCTCTCCAAAAATCAAAGTAGAGTTCTCATGTAACTTTCCTTCCAATTCACTTTCTCTCTGTCTTTCAGCCTTCTGTTTTGTTTTGTATTTTGTATTTTGTGTTTTTTTGGGGGGGGTGTTTACTTATTTTTCTAACGTGTACCTGGGAGACAATGAGTTCATAAGGGGTTTACTTTGAATTATTGGGTTCAAAGGTGCTATCTTTTTCTGGGTTTTCTTGTATTTGGATTTGGATCTCTTATGGGTATCTTTTTTGAGATGGATTCTGGCAGGAAATAATTTGGGTTTTGTAGTAGTTTTATTATACGCGAATTTGGGGACAGATGATTTGGATTAGTTTAGAGAAAAATGAAAAAGGTTGTGTTCTTTGCTCCTTGGATATCAACTTTAGGGTTTAATTTTGCTCTCCTTTTTCTTTGTGGGTTTTGGGCCATTGAGCATCTTGAGCCGAGCATTTGCGTTCTGGGGTTTATTCTGGAGATCTGAGGGGTTTGATTTTGGGGGTGTCTTGGAAAAAAAAAAAAAAGAAGCATCCAGCTTATTCAAGCTGAGTCTAGATTCTAGTCATCTTCGAGGTTTAAATTTTGAAGTGCTGCTTGGTATTTTATTGAGGCCTTTGAATAGTTTGACTTGGTTGGGGCTGTTAGGTATTCAGTGGTGAGGTTGAATTTGGTTTTGCAGTATGGATAACTCAAAAAACAGGCAGAACGATCATTTGGGTGTGAACAAGATGGGCAAGAACATAAGAAAAAGCCCCCTGCATCAACCCAATTTTGCTAACAATGCAAATTCAAATAGGCAACAACCTCAGCCTCAGGTCTACAACATAAGCAAGGTTGATTTCAGGAATATTGTTCAGCAACTAACGGGTTCTCCATCTCATTCACAAGAGCCTCCCCCTAAACCTCCCCAAAATCCACCCAAACCCCAAAGCATGCGGTTACAAAAGATTAGGCCACCTCCTTTGACACCTATCAACCGACCTCACATTCCAACACCCGTCCAAGCTCAGGCAGTGGCACCTCCCCCAGTTCCTTACAACAATACATTTGTAATGCCTGGCCAAATTGCACAACCATCTCCTACAATGATGCCACAATGGACACCTGGGGACTCAGTTTGGCCAAATCCTGCTGAATCTCCAATCTCAGCTTATATGCGCTACCTTCAAAACTCCATAATAGATCCCAGTCCACGGGGAAATCAAGCCAATCCTCCATTACAACAACCTCATCCACCAGTTCCAGGGCCAATTCAGCCTCAGCCACCATCATCTGGTTTACTTCCTAATCCACCTATGCCTGCACTACCCTCTCCGAGAATAGGTGGTCATGTACCACCAATGCCTAATCTCCCTTCACCGCATATGAATGGCCCTGGCCTTTTACCTTCACCAACATCTCAGTTCCTCTTGCCATCTCCTACTAGTTACATGAATTTGTTGTCTCCAAGATCACCTTATCCACTGCTTTCTCCTGGGATTCAATTTCCTCCACCATTGTCACCCAGTTTTGCATTTTCCCCAATGGCTCAGTCAGGGATTTTAGGTCCAGGGCCCCAACCTCCACCTTCTCCTGGTCTTTTATTTCCATTGTCACCTTCAGGATTTTTCCCTGTCCCAAGTCCAAGATGGAGGGATCAATAGACCAAGGGGTAGCCTTATGTTGTGGAGATCTGGATCTGTAAGGAGCTGATAACTCTTTTACGGCACTCATCTGCAATTTGTGGGCTCTTGACTTGACAAAATGTGGTGTACACTGCTTGTGTAAGAGACCGTCTAAAAGTTTGTGATCTTTTATTTAATTTTTCTTTTGTTGATAAGGTGTCTGGGATTAAAATATGTAACAGCTGCAGATATTTTAATTTCATGGTTGAAAAAGTGTTGTCTTAGGTGACATGCTGAAGGTTAGACCCATTCACTCCTAGTCAAGAACTTTTAATAGGAGAGACAGAGCTGAGCATTCAAAGGAGGTAGGCTCGCATATATGATGGTTTAGTATGTAGGCCAGAAGAATTTTCTGTTCTTGTATTCTTGTTAATTAAATCTCAATCAGTTTAAAGTCCAATTTTTCTCAGTTTGAAGGAGTTCTCCAAGATGCCATGGTTTTGTTCATATTTTATTGCACATCGACAATTTTATGCTGTGTTACTGTGCTAATTTTGATGCAGATGTTATGGATGCCGGAAACTGCAATTTCTATATTACTTCTGGCTTCATTGATGTTGAAATTGCTTGTGAATGTCTTAATTGGGCACTATTAAGGTTATAATACTTGCTGAAAATGCGGACATAGTTAGAGTTGCTTACTGTGCTTGGTCAAAGATGTTTCACTATTTTGTAGGGCCTTTATCTTCCATGTGTCTCTGCCAGTGATACTATAAGTTCTATTTTGCTTTCAATCATCTGTAATATTTTGTCTTACTTGTGCTTTAGGGCATTTTATGCTTAAGACTAATAAGAGATGATGTCTTGGGATATATTGTTCATTCAAGTAATGCGATGGACAGGTTTGCATTTTTCCTCTTTATGGGATTCACTTTTGATGTACTGATATACTGCTACATGTCCTGTATAAGGCTACATGAAGTCCTATTGTATGTGTAAGACTTTGTAGCTTTCAGAAGTATGCACGGTCATTTGAATTATCTGCTGGAAAAGGGTTAAATAGTCACAGATTATGAATATGATGCAGCTTCCTTCTCTATGGGGTCCACCTTTTTGAGATTGTGTTGTATGCCCTATGTAATCCTGCAAAAAATTTTCTTTTTGATCAAAGGATGAAGTCCTATTAAGTGTGAAGTTGGTCTTAGAAGTATGCATAGTCATTTGAGTTATCTGGTGAAAAGGGAATTTATCTAGTTATGGATTCTGGATATGATAACAAGTTCAATACAAGAGCATTTGGATTAGAGGCACGTGACTAAATAGATTTTGTATCTGAGGATGTGGAAGTTTGTGGCCATGATTCATGTCTATATGTGTAATAGCTCAGTGTTTTTGGACTCTTATATGTTTGGTCATTGATGAAGACTCTGGAGCTCCCTTAGGTCCTATGTACACATGCTACATAATAAGGTGAAACTGCTATTTAAGGGTTTGCTTTATTTAGATGGAAATTTCATAAGCCACGTCAATAAATTAACAAAATAAGTATGTCAACGTAGACATAATTTTAACTCAAATTAAATTGTTTAAAAGAGGAAAGTTTAATCTGGAATTATCAAGGTGGAAAAACCGAAAAGTAAGGTGGTGCAATGTAATAACTATGAGGAAAAGCTTAGCAATCTATTAGTTGTGATTAAAAGGAGAAATACACTGTATTTATCTTTACAGAAAGAAAAACAGCTAAAGGGCTAAGGCAAGAGTTACAATAAGTTGTCCTTCTGATGCATTCTATGTTTAGGTAATAAGTCCTTAAGGGATTAGATCTGATGGTGGTGTGTAAAATTGTTTGGTTGAGGCCAAAGCAAAAAGTCTTGGCTTCTTGTTATTCTATGAAGTAGAAATATATATGGAATGGCTAACCAGTTTGCACTGGGAATTGGATTTCTTTCCAAAGCCCCTTAAACAATCATCATTGATTCTGCTACCTCCACCAATTTGGACTAATTAATGATCTAATGAAATGCCAAGGGTGCCATATAGTTTGTGTGGGGCTTCTGCTAGTCTATGTTTGCTGGACACTTTTATTGTGCTTTTCAACCCTTATCTTGCTTCCATTTTTGTTTGTGCCTGTGGTGAAACAGCTTTACTAGTTAGTAGCAGTCAGGACACTGGTGCATTGCACTTGTTGGGATAGTTTAGCTATTCTTATCTCTGCAGTTGCACTGGGGTTTGGTCAGATTGAAACTGTTTCTCCCAGAATGGTTGGGTTCGACGGTCATTATAACTGTTGATTATGAATTTATCCAACAGAGACATGATTTTAATTCTCAGAATTTCACCTTGTTTAATGTCTCCTCTTCCCCATATGAGACCGCGTCTTTCGGAACCATATTCACTGTTTACTCTAGATGTTTCATGAGTGTTTATTGAATTGTGAAGCCTGCATTATCCCCCATCAAATTTGATATATGGATATAACGCATACCCTAGTTTTTGATATTGTTGTTTTATTGCTTACTTTCAAATTTATTTTTAGTCAATCTCTCTTCTAAGCCGCAGCTGCATTAATGGATTTTCTATGCTAGTGAGCTTCTGGCACAGCAGTCAGGGTGCCTTCTTTCAGAACTTGTAATGTGGTTAGAGTCAATTTTTATTTGGAGCAATACTTGCATTCTAACTCGAAGAACTCTTCAAGAAGTCATCTTTCTGTCTTGACACCAGCATACAACAACGAATCCTTAAATCCGTAATATTATATTTTCAATTATGTACCAGGAATGGGGTGAGTTAATTGTTTGCCACCCTTCACCCTTCACCCTTCACAGGTTTAGCCAATGCAACTCGTTTCCTTGCTAGCTTATGTTGGTGTGGTTCATCTAATCAGTATGCAATTTTTGCAGTATGAACATAGATTACCACTTTTGATTGCACGTCTGGGATGAAGGGGTCCTGCATCTTGATTACTCCTTGTGCACAATAATGTTTCATCCTGGCCCACTTCTAATGGGAAAAATTATCTAGGAGTAACATAACTAGTGAAGAAAGTAAAATAACTAGTGAAGAAACGAGTACTAGCCAGTGTATGTGTGTATTTTTTTTTCGTTTTTTGGTGGGTGTAAGCCATTTTGGTGAGCCTATCCGGGTTATTTTCGCCATCCCTGTTAGCAAATTTGATGATCGTCCATTAATTATGACCAAAGTGTTGTTTCAGCCCATGAGAGATGGGAATTTATAAAAAGATTATAAAGCATATTGTGTTGATTTAGGGAATCCGGCCTTGGCTGCCTAGCCTTTAGGCTGCTGCATTCGTTGAGAGGGGCTTACTAGTTGAAAATCCCAGGAATATGGATGTTGGAGTAAAATGGATTTAACTATTTTTTTTCTCTCTTGTTTGTGGGGAAGTATATTCGCAAAATATTAGTTTTACATTTTCTCGATTCTTTAATTGATGCATTGTACGTGTGATTAAGCCTTGATTGTTGGGTTACTTACTATCTTTTTTTTTTTAATTATTTTTTATTTTTTTTTCCTGTTTTAAATGGTATTTACGGAGTCGATAAATGAATGCAACTCTTTTTTAACTTATTATCCGGCATAACAACTAGCGCTCAAGTTGTCTCTCCCCAGGCAACTTCTGGGGACATATGCGATGAGGCTATATTGGCAACTCTTCGATTTTGTTTCAATTACTTTTTCAATTAACTAACAAAAGTTGATGTCTCAATTTTATTTTAACAATATATTACAGAAGTCTAGAGAAGGTTTCTCCTTAATTGTAGCTCCACAATGGATGCCTCTTTCTAACTGAAAAAAAAAAATAAAAATGATAATAATAAAAATTTGATGTGGTAAATTGGACGTGCTAAAGCAAATGAGCTGATTTTCTTTGATTTGTTTAAATTCAAAAAGTATGTGATGAGGTAGTCAATATAAAGAAAATTTTTCTATTCGATTTTGCAATGACGCTCTCCTTCATTTCAAGATCAAAGGCTTCAAATTTTACGGAGAGAGATCATCCATCAATAATCACATCTTGTGAGAAAATTCCCAAAAAAAAAAAAAAAAAAGGGGTCTGGATGTATATTATTGACTCGTTTTTCTTATTTTGAAACTTTGTGTGTTTTTGCTTAGGACTCTTGTCCACTTTCCTTCCGTGCTAGGTGACGATGCCATTAGAAGGAAGTAAATCTTTAGGTGTGTTCTATCCATTTTGAAGGAAACTAACACGAGTACTTTTGTGGTTTATCAACTTATAAACAATAGGCTTCTTTTTTTTTTTTTTTTTTTCCATTCTTTAGCTGCATCGAGAGAATAATCTTCATAGTCACCAAAAATATTTACAATTTTAGTTTGTTAATGTAATTTGGCTTTTAACCAATATTACATTCAACTGGCATCAAACTCTTCAAATCCCAACAAAAATGTTCAAGTAGAGATAGTAATGAATAAAATAGAATAAATTGTTACTATTTAAAAGAAAATGATGAACTCCAATATCTTGCATATAAATGAAAAAGAAAATATTGATTTAATTATGAGTACATCTTTTAAGTTGTTTTTTTTTTATCATATTTTCCAAATTTTACAAATGTTAAATTTAGATTATTCAACAATCTAACCAAATATGAACCACGACACGCACAAAAGTTTTCTTCAAAAACGATGGTACGTGCTTCGGAGCGCTCAACAATAATTATAGGTATTTTTCAGTTTGTATCTAACATAATTTTATATTATTTATTCTTTAAAAATGTTTAAAACTCGCCCAATTTATCGGTTGAGCTCTGGACAATTCTAATAAAAAATAGCCAAAAAGTTGAGGTGCATATTTGAAAAGTTGATGAAAATCTTATTCTAATTGAGAGTCTCAAAGAAGACACTTGAAAAATAAAATAAAATAAAATAAATGCAAAAACTACGATAAAAGTCTAATAATCCCTAAAATAGAGGTATCGGTTTTGTCGTTCCTTCATCTTCTCGAATTGTAATATTAAACTTAACAATTATCATTAATTTCCTCCATTTATTTATTGACTTTTATCAAAGACATCTGCTGCAACTTCAATATTTTCCAAATCATTTCAGTTTTTTTTTTCTTTTCCATTTGAAAGAATAAAACATTTTAAATGAATTTCATATAAAGAAAAATTTAAAATCCACACAGTACGCATGTCGAAATCTAATATTATTTAGTTTGCATACTATGTAAATATTTAAGAATTCTCTAAGGAGATGCTATAGTAGGAGGTTTTGGCAAGAATTGGTGATTAGGGCATTGGCTGGTCTGCCAATCTTTTTCTTTGTAGTCATTTCCATTCTACAACAAAAGGTGTAATTCAAGGAAAATTTAGCAAAGTATAGAGATATATTTGGTAGGCAAACAAGATAATGTAAGTTTAGGCACAAATGGATACAACACAATAACAAATTAAGACAGATGACATGTTATATATAAAAAATAAGATTGCGACATTTTATTTCATCTTAAATAGAAATTATATGTACTATGTAAATTTTTTTTCAAATTAATGATAAAAGAAAATTCTAACTTTTCAATAGTTTAACTTATTTGCATTCTACCTTGTGAGTTACTTATAGTTTTTAATTTCTACAATTAGAATCTTCCATCAAAATTCTATTGATTTTAAAACTCCTTTTTCGTTCTAAAAAATTGACAAAAACGAAGGAAATTTAAGTGCATTTAACCTTAGAAGAGAGCGTGACACTTTGGGCTTAACAAATTTTGGAGTGACAAAAACACCCCCTACCCCTTCTTGAGTCTTGACTTTTTTCTTTTTCTTTTTTTTTTTTTGTTTTTGTTTTTGGGTAAGTGAGAGGGAAACAAGTCCAGCCCATACGACTATGGAACAGGGCAGAGAGACTCCACAAGCATCATGTATGGGAAAAAACGGTGTAGTGGTACCACCTATTCTCTTTCCAACAAGCCTTTATACTCATTAATCAAGTTTGCATAAGGGTGAGTGAGTTTCTATAATATTGCCATTGAGAGATGACAGAACTAACTTGGAATCAACTTTGAGAATGACCTGTCTGAACCCCGCGTCCTCCACGCACAACATGGCTCGCTATACACCCCACAATTTAGCGGTGAAAACCGAGCACACATCCATGCATTACGTGAAAACCCCCTAACCAATTGCCTCAGTGATCTTTGATGACACCCCCCGTTGCTACCTGTCTAGGATTTCCTTTAGTTGCACCATTTGTGTTTAAGTTTACCCAGTCTTTCAGAGGCCACGTCCATCGCACCAATGTTTCTGTTCGGTTTGTTCTGCTAGGCCCAGCTTCTGGCCTAGCTCATCACATAGCCTATTCCTCGGTCAGTTTCTACATAAACCATGCCAAGGACCCCTAGTTAGACCTTCGATAACTCTTTCGTTGTGCCACTTTCACACCCACAAGCAAGCGACGACAAATACAACCGACCACGATTCCGCAACCTTGCCATTAGAGCTCACTCGGAGATTTTGTCTTAACCACTCTTTAAGAGGAAGATGGAGGAAGGCAACCTTATGCTTTGAGCCGACAAGTTAATGCCAAAGTCCCACCACATCTCTACAATCTTGAATAAGATGCATGACTAACTCATCAAAACAACCACGGAGGGGGCATAAGCTCGAATTGCCAATTCCTCACCTCAATCTTTCCGTATTAGTCAGTAAACTACAACAGCTAAATTGCCAAATAAAGCAGCAAACATGCTTTGGGAGACGAAACTATCAAATAGCTTTATAGTCATATCGGCTAAAGGTTCCAGCATTCGGCCGTAGAAGCTAGTAAATTGATTTCACTAAGAAGGAGCCATCAGTGGCCAAGCCCCAACTCAACACATCAGTGTTTCTACCATCAAGTGAGAATTTATAAGCAGCCAACTTGGTAAAAAGATCCCTTAGCAATTTCCCTCTCAAAGCAGCCCAATTCCGTCCAAAATTGGAGTCCCAATAATTAGCTACCTTCCATGATCATGCAGTAAGTTCTACTGTCACTTGTGCATGTTGCAGTAAGATTTCACGAGTCAGCCATCTATCAGTCCTGAAATAAGTGTTCTGCCCATTGTCCATTGCCCACTCTCCTCGTTAAACCAAGGGTACTTTTTGACTAGGCCTCGTCGAGTATGAGAGGCGACATATGAATACGGCCAACGTTCTCTGTCCCAGTGCCATTCCTATAATATTTTTCACTTATCACCAGAGCCCATAGTGAACGTGGCTCTTTCACCAACCTCCAACAAAGCTTGGTCATTAGAGCTTCATTAGTCTTCCCCATTTCTCATATTCCTAAACCTCAAGCACACTTATCATTACAAACTGTATCCCACTTGATCATATGAACATTCCTAGCGTTTTCAGAATTGCCCCAGAGGAAGCCCCACTGGAGTTTATCCAAATGGGGACGATAAGAGAGTCAATTGCACGGACTAAACAGGTGTTGTTGCTGAAACCGGCTTTAATGGTGTAAGGCGACTTGCAGAGGATAATGGTTTTGCCTTCTGTCCAATTAGAGTCACCTAGACTTTATTAACTACACTTCTATGGGTTCTGGTTGTCACTTGATCACGAAGGACAAACATTCCAAGATACCTGCCTAAGTCCCGAGTTAAAAGAATGTTGGCCCTTCAGCCCAACAACTGAGTTGTGGTGGCAGGAACACTCCGATACACAAAGAGTCTTGATTTTCTGAGATTAATTCGTTACTTTTGGACCTCAGGCAGAAAATATCTAGACAAGACCTGACCTCTCTAATTTATGCCTCGATAGCTTTACCAAAGAAAATCACATCCTTCTCCAAAAAAATGGACGTGACAGTGTAGGCCCTTGCTTGGAGAGCGAGATAAGGCGCCAGTGGCCATTTCGAAATAATTGATCAATTAATCGAGACAACCTCTCTCCACACAAAGCTCGAGCGGATCACCCTGGTCTAATTCCTCGAGAAGGATGAAATTCTTTAAGAGGCATACCATTTCACAGCACCTGCATCTGTACTGAAGTAATACAATTCATGATTATACTTAGAAAATTCCATGGCAGGCCAGGTTGAACCAAAATATCTTAAACAATATCCCAATTTAAATTGTCGTAGGCTTTTTCCAAGTTAATTTTGATAGCCATCCCTGTATTGCTCAGCATTTTTATGAGGGATGATTCTACCCGAGAATATGAGACGTACCATATCAATAAATTAGAGTAAAACTATTGGTTCTCTAGTCTTAACTGGTTGAATTTGAACCAAAATTAAGGTAGAAGGTGTTAATTAATAGATCGTGGAATCCATACATCTTTAGTTAAAATATTAAGATTGAGATAAGAATCTAACCTGCTAAATCATCATTCAATTTTACAAGTCATATCTTAATTAGTCTAATTTCACTTGAGAATATGTAGAATCGATCTATCTACCATCTTCTCGTTGACTTGAATGTAGTCCGGTGATTAATTGGGGTGACGGGGGAGAGATGGCATCCAAGAATAAGACCCTAGAAACAGAATAAAAAAAAAAACTATATTCCTGGCCTTTGGGCCAGTCTTACATTAAGACCACAAATCTGAGCACTTCCCTCGCGATATCTTTAGGACAGCTGCTTCCAGTTGTGGCTACTATCTTTTCCTTTTTTATTTTTATTTTATTTTCAATTAATTTTTAAAAAAATTATGACGATGGGGATAATGCACTTCACGATGATGATTTATCATGTATTATGCAGTTTCTCATGTCCATACATTTTCTCATGGGATCTAAAGAATAATTCGAGCAAGTGTGGCGCCGCTGCCCCACTATTTGATCTACTCCAATGAATGGCAAAGACACCACAAAACAAGATTTCAAAACCCAAAAGCCCCATATGCTCCAGTGATTTCCAAATTTTAATCTCCCATTTGACCTTGATGCAAATCTTGCATGATAAAAAGAATTCTATCCCAATAAAAATGAAAGTTCTCGTCAACACCAATAACTCGTTTGTAGATTAAATTTTTACAATAACAAATTATCATCGTCCTTGAATGCATAGCAAAAAGACCAAAACAACCGTCTGGTATTGTTTTTTATATCAACACTATCTTAAATTTTCTGACGAGGATAGAATTTGATTATAACTCTAGAGATTATCATCAAGTTGCACCTATCTAAGCGGAATTTTTTTTTTTTCATTTGTGGGTTTTTTAGAACATGAACAACAATTATGTATATTTTCATAAATTTTATGTTTTTTAATATTTAAATTTAAAATTTTTAAAATAAATATTTATATTTTTAAGTAGTCGTGCGTCTCCTGAAGGGCACCCAGCGGATATAGGTTGACTTAGGGACAGCTTAGTCCCCACTTGCATTATTAGGGCGCCTGCCACAATGCCGCAGAAGTCTCCACAGTCCTTTTATTGCCATTTATTATCCCATCTCTTCGTAGAACCGACGTTAACGCGATCCAGTTGGCCCACTAATTAATGAACGCTCACAAAATAAACTCTCCTGTGTGACCAAAAAATGTAAACTCCCTTCTTAATTCATTTTCTTTTCTTTTCTTATATATATATATATATATATATATATATATATATATTATTTTTATTTTATTTTATTTTTATTTTTTCCTCTCTCCTACCTTCTCTCGAAACAGATATTAAGAAACTATATTCATCTCGAAAGCTTAATTCACAATTAATTAGAAAAATAAAAGGTGAAAGGAGAGTGATTTTAACGCAAATTTTGGGTCATAAATATTCTAATAACATGCACCCCCCCAAAAAAAAAATCAAAAAATCTTAAATTATTGGAAGATAAAACCTAATACTAGTGTGAGAACCACCATGGTTTGTCTAGTATTAAAAGTGAATTTGGGATTATATAAATTATACGTAAGGTCTCTCTCTCTCAAAAAAAAAAAAAAAAGTTATATGTAAGGTTTCAGATTTAAGACCTTTTAAGCATATTTTATGTTTTATGTGGAGAGTTTTGACGGAGAGGTGTCGTACTGAGAACTCTGAGATTCAAATGAAAAGGGCTTCTCATGGGCAAGGAAAAAAAAACACAGGGAGACCCAATAATAACTCATATTTTCTAATAAACAAGAAAAATTAAATTTCTTGTAAGAAATTTTGACTCTTGACCACTATTTGGATGTCATCATATTTAAAAGACTTGGCTTCACCGCTTCAATCCTCGTCAGGACATCATTCCTTGCAACAAAGTGGGATCGACTCAAGAGTCTATCCAAATCCGTGTAGAACTGGTCTGAAGTGAACCAATTGAACACTTGTTTCATGCAGTCACTATTGGAAGATTGTCATTGAGTCTCACGATAATTTGGGCAGGAGCCATCCTTTGCAATGCAACATAATACTAATGGGGCGATGAAAGTTATCCCATCCTGCATTCCAAATTTTCTAGGCCATTCGTCAAGCAGAATTAGCGCATCTCGTAAGTCAGAATGCGTCAAATGAATATGAACACTTCTGAAAGAAAATGATTGGAAGATACTTGCAATAAGGTTTGAAAAGGGCACGTGTGACAGCAAATTGGTTGCATTAACACATGTTTTAGGAATAAATTAAAATAATATTAATGGTCATCGACTTTATCGTTTAATTCAACTAGATCTCTGACAATTTGTTTTCTATTAAATCACTATAATCGTATTTTAATTTCATAATCACCACCTCGGCTTTTATAAGTAAGATTGTGCCAATTATTTCATTAAGAACAAATATTTAGGTATAAAATTGCCAAAATTAATGGAGTTATAGCGTAATATTATTATTTTAATAAATCAACTTTATTTGTTAATCCGAAATTCCTTGTATTTTATCCATAACAATTATCAAAAGAGGTGACTTTAAAACTGTAATGAATGCATCATAACTTGATCAAACATAAATTAAAGCTTCATAGCTCAATTAAAATTAAATGATAGTAGTATGAGTTTTTTTTTTTTTTTTTAAATTTCTATATAGTTTAGAAATAGAAATTCCGCCAACCTATATAAAAAGGTATTTTCCTGAAAAAAAGTACGGCTTCATTTAACAAGTGGCACATTTTCCTGACATTTTTATTCATACTTTAAATGTTAATAAACGCATCCTCATTCATTCGATATGTGCTAACTCTAATTCCCGAGAGGCAAGTTAAAAACTCATCATCCTGCGATGAAAAAAGGGCTGACCAAAATAAATATTACAAATTAGGCATGTTATTGTACCCCACATATAAACTTTGTTACTTTTCTGTTACTGTTACGGCAAAGTTGAAAATACTTACTTAGAGGATGTCCTCACGGACTTCCCTGTTAGTGTGTATATTTGGCAGTTAAAATTTTGACCGTCTTGTGTCTATTAGTATATATCTGTATTTGATAATTTTGGTAATTACACATAATTAGGTAAATTGAAACTGAAGTTACGAAAGTTTGGGATGCACATTGTACTTGTATAAATAACACAAAGAAAAACTTTTTCCAATTCTTTTAGGTTTATCATGGTATAAGAGTCAAGTTGCTCTGAAATAATACCAAATTTCTAAACTATAAATACTAGGACGATAACAAATCAAAAAGTTTTAAGTTTGAAGATCAATTCGCCGTTTTTATTAAGCGCGAATGACAACCTAAACAATTTAATTATGTAAACACAATTCAAAAGACCAAACTATGAAAAATGGGCTAAGGTCATGAGAAGTTCATCGAAGACAAAGAAGAAACAAGGTTTTATTGATGAAACTATTAAGGAGCCGAACTAGAACTCAGATGAAATTGATGATTGGTAGATAGTATACTCCATGATTGTGTTATGGATCTTTAACACCATCGAACCAGGCTTGTGCTCCATGATTTCATACAAGGAAATGGCAAGGAAATTATGGAATGATATCCAGTAATGATTCTCTGTTCGTAATGGCGTGTGAGTTCATTAATTGAAAACAGAGGTTACAAATTGCAAATAAAACGGGAATTTGATCATGGCTTATTATAGTCAACTCAAGAAACTGTAGGATTATTTGAATGATTATGATCCTATGCCTACTTGTTCTTGCACTAGATGCAAGTGTAACTTTGTCACATGGCTTCAACAGCGTCAAGAGGATAAGTGGGTGCATCAATTCCTTATGGGGCTTGATGAATCATCTTATGGTAATGTCCGTTCCAATATCATCGCTTCAGACCCTCTTCCAAACCTTTATAGGGTTTATTCTCAAGTTACGGAGCAAGAACAAGTGCAGGTAATGACTTGAGCAGCTCACATTCGGTTTGATCTAGTAAGCTTTGCCATGAAAATAGTTAGCCTAGGTCCTTGGAATTTAGGGGGGGACCGAAAAGACAATGGAGTAGTTTGCTCTCACTGTCAGAAACTGAGACATAGCATGGACACATGTTTTCATCTATATGGCTATCCTAATTGATGGCCAGGAAATTCGACTTAAGGAAGAGGTAGAGGACATGGTAACCAGGGGCGTGGTCATGGTGGAGTAGCACTCGCTAATGTTGCACAAAAGGTAGTAGGGGTGGCTGCTAATGTTCCCCATGGGAGACCACTTGATGATTCTGATAAAACTGGGTTGGAGACCTTAAGCAAAGATGATTGGGAGACTTTAAAGTCTCTCTGGAACACTCACATGAATAATGCATTCGTTGCTTAGCCAAGGCTTAGTGGTAAGGTGTATTTACAATGGTTGTTTGACACAGGTGCTTCGCATCATAAGACGGGCGAGGAAATTGCATTTATAGAGCTTCAACGAATATCTCCTTGTCTTGTGAAAATGCCAAACAATGAATACATTATGGCAATAGGAGAAGGAATAGTGCTTGTAGGAAAATTATTTCTTAAGGGTGTTTTATATGTCCCTGAAATATAATGCAATTTGATATCTGTTTCAAAATTAGCCCGAGACAAAGTTCATATTTTGAAATTCATTGATCATTTATGTGTTGCTCAAAATCACATTTTAAGGATACTGATTGGAATGGGTGAAGAGCTTGAGGGGCTGTAGCCGCACAAGAGAAGCCTCTGGTCAGTGCTCATAGAGCCATTGTAGTCAAGAATATGAGTTTATGGCATAAAAGGTTAGGACATTCCTCTATATGAGTCATAGAAAAGCTCCCTATAATAGAAGGTAGTATCGAGATAAATAAAGAGGTTCACGAACCTTGTGATGTTTGTTTCCAGGTAAAATAAACCCGTACCCCTTTTTTTTATTAGTGAGAATAAAGCTGGTGATATCTTTGAATTAATTCATTGTGATTTGTGGGGAGCTTATCGAGAGGCTAGTTTTTATGGTGCTACTTATTTTCTAACTATTGTTGATGATTGTTCTCATGGTGTATGATTTTATTTGTTAAAGGGGAAACATGAAGTTCCATATGTTAAGAATTTTTTGGCTATGACCGAGAGACAATTCAATAAATAAGTCAAAATTATACACAGTGACAATGGTGCAGAATTTACTTGTTTAGGTGATTATTTTAAGAAATGTGGCATTATTCATTAGACTTCCATGATTAGGACATCTCAATAAAATGAAAGAGTTGAAAGGAAACGTAAACATATTTTGAATGTTAGTAGGGCACTTCGTTTTCAGGCTAACTTACCTATTCAATTTTGGGGAGAATACATTCTCACTGTAGGATATTTAATTAATTGTACTCCATCATTGATTTTGGGTGGAAAAACTCTATATGAAATTTTGTTTGAAACCCCTCCATTTATTTCTCATCTTAAAGTATTTGGTTGCCTATACTATGCTAAGAACATTAATCAGGAAAAAAATAAGTTTGCAAGTCACAATCATAAGTGCATATTCATAGGTTATTTTTATGATAAAAAGGGTTGGAGGGTATATGATCTAGATAGGAAGGTTTGTTTTGAAAGTTGAGATGTTGAGTTTGTTGAGCACGTGTTTCCTTTTGCCCATACGGACTCTACCAGGCCGACAACTCTAGATTCGCTACCTACTATCATTGAGCCTACTATATTAGAGGATGTGATTGAGATTGAGGCACCTCCACTAGCCTTTAAACATGATGAACAATTTGTGGAAGAGGGTGTGACAACAAATAGGGTTATACCAATACCTAAAGTTACAGAGGTTACGGGTGCAACGGACGATCTCAGTTACGACAAACAAGCACGATAGCCTTCAGTTCATTTGCATAATTATGTGTTGCATACAGTTGCCCTCAGTCCGTTGAGCTCTTCTTCCTCTTCCTTAGCATCATCAAGTATGCCCTACCCCATCACAAACTACGTGAATTATGCTAAAATTTTCTTATCGCACCGTCAGTTCATGGTTGCAGTAACTACAGGGATTAAACCAACTAGTTTTAAAGAGGCCATGTAACATTTATGTTGACGTGAGGCAATGGAAAAAGAGGTTGAGGCTCTAAAGAATAATGGGACATAACAATTACTACTTTACCTAAGGGAAAGAAGGCTCTTGGTAGTAAATGGGTCTACAAAATCAAGTGTCATGTAGATGGAACGATCGAGCAATACAAGGCACGCTTGGTTGTTTTCGAGAATCACTAGATCAAGAGTCTTGATTATAATGAGACGTTCACACCTATTGCAAAGATAGTCATAGTTTGTACCTTCTTGGCAGTAACAGTGATTTGTGGGTAGGAATTGCATCAGATAGATATGCACAAAGCATTTTTGCATGATGATCTTGAAGAGGAAGTTTATATGCATTTTCCACCTGGTTTTATAACACCTAGAGCAAATAAAGTGTGTCGTTTGCGCAAGTCACTCTACGGGCTGTAACAGGCACCGCAGTGTTGGTTTGCCAAGTTTGTTGCGGCTCTGGTTCAATATGGATTTCAGCAATTTAGCTCAGATTGTTCTTTGTTCACGTTTCGACATGGTAAAATTTAGTTGACCATTTTAGTTTATGTGAATGATCTGGTGATAGGTGGGATTGATAGTGATGCCATTCATGCACTTAAAACTTACTTAAATGCTTGTTTTCACATGAAAGACCTTGGCAAATTAAAGTACTTCCTCAGTTTTGAAGTAGCATGAAATTCGACTGAGATTTTTCTTTGTTAGAGAAAGTATTTTGTCGATATTATTTCTGACACCGGTTTGTTAAGTGCTAAACCTACTGACACAACAATGGAGCAAAATCATCACCTCGCTTTGGCTAAGGACACGACTCTTCCTGATCCTATGTCTTATTAGCATCTTATTGGTCATCTTATCTACTTAACGATTACTCGACCTGAATTGTCTTATTGTGTGTATATCTTAGTACAATTTATGCAGGAGCCACGACATAGTCATTGGAAGGCGGCCCTTCAGGTGGTTCGTTTTTTAAAACTTCATCTTAGGCAAGGTCTTTTGCTTCGCTCTAATTCTTCTCTTCATCTTATGGCTTATTATGATGCAGATTAGGCGAGTTGTCCTTTGACTCGACGTTCCTTGACGGCATATTTTGTTTTTCTTGGGGATTCTCCAATTTCCTGGAAAATGAAAAAATAGCATATTGTATCTCACTTTTCGACTAAGGTAGAGTATTGATTTTTGGCCTCTACGACTTGTGAATTAAAATGGCTCAAAGGTTTGTTAGTTTCTCTTGGGATCCCTCATTCATTTCCTATACGGATTTATTGTGATAGCCAGTCAGCTCTTTAGCTTACTTACAACCCCATATTTCATGAATGCACCAATCACATTGAGGTTGATTATCACTTTGTTCGTGATGAAATTCATCGTGGTATCATCCTTCCTTAATTTGTATCCTCGTCTCACCAATTAGCTAATATCCTTATTAAGGCTCTTGGCAAAAGTTCGTTTGATGTCATTCTTTGCAAGTTAGGCATTTCCAATCTCCATGCTCTAACTTGAGGAGGGGTATTAATGTGTATATTTGGTGATTGAAGTTTTGACTGTCTTGTGTCTATTAGTATATATTTATATTTGATAATTTTGGTAATTGTACATAATTAGGTAAATTGGAGCTGAAATTACAAGAGCCAAGAGTACATATTGTACTTGTATAAATATGGTAAAGTCCAATGAGAAAAATACGAATAAAAACTTTTCTCAATTCTTCTGGGTTTATCATTCTCAACCTTGATTTGCATTAAACATGTTCACTTTCAAGATGTATAGCCAAGTTTTTGTTTTCTTGCTTTTTTGTTCTTTGTTTAGCTGGAGTGGGAGGGGAGTTTGCTTTATATATATATATATATATATATAAGTGAAATATGAGATTTAAATTCTAATTTCATCTCTAAATTTTAATTTAGTAGTCATTAGATTATACTTAGTAATTATATATTTGAGAAAATTCACCTTCAGGATATTAGAGTTGCATTAAACATTTGCCCCCTCATAATTTTATTTTAATTTTGAGCAAGACAATGAGCAGCTATGTTCATCCTGAAATGTTCCGTACATCATCTTGAACAAAAGGATAAACATAATTCAAACAATAATGCTGTTGTCCCACTTCATTTGATCCAGAGAGAGCTAACTTCGCAATTGCGTGGGCTGTATCGATGAAACTCCTCCTCGCATAACAAGTAGTGAAGTGATCAAACTTGGATGTACATCCGCGGCTAGAAGACCCACCAAATTATTTGCTTATTGTGTGGAGTCGATTGCTCGGATTGCAAGCGAGCTATCAGACTCAACGCAGATGGATGTTAGTGACAACTAGCTTGCTTCTCGGAGGGCCTCCCTTATTGCTAACAGCTCCATTAACTCCACAGATAATGACCCAGTGGCTGGTTGTTTCTTGAGCACGAAAAGAGTACTCTTTATTCATTCACCGAGATTTCTTACATCTTGTTTAATGAGACACGAAACGCGGCTTAGAGATGATACATGCCACACCACCTCTCCCCCATTTTCCAAAGCCATTTTTGCTAAAGCATGGGCTACGGCATTAGGCATTCCGTTCAACATGTTGAATAGAAAAGCTGGTGAATTCACGGGACAAAGTTCTCACATCTTCGACAATTTGAGCCGGCAAAGTATCCTCCTCCTTGTTCGCACAGCCTGCACAGCTACTAGACTATCCGATTCAATACAAATGCAGGGAAGTGAGAATTAGGCCACTTTCCAGACTGCCATGCGATAGCTGATAGTTCCACAATATCAACTCGAAATTTTCCCAGTAAACCCGTGGTGGAAATATGCACTGGTTGAAATAATGTATTTAGTGTGAGCCTTTTATAAAATTACGTGAAAGACATACTTCTAATTATATTAAACAACAAAAAACATAAATCTAGAATTATGAAAAATAACGAAGAATTTTGTGTGGTACTAACAAGTCTTTTAACTATTACCTAATACTTTTCAGAAGTGTGAATAGTGATGGTAAGCAAGCTTGTCTTCTATAGTTTAGACTAAGGAATTTGTCAATTATTGATGATAATTTAACTTCTTCTTATCAAAGTAAGTACTTGTAATGATGCGGAAAACCCCAAAAAGACGTGGCTTAGGGACCCAACGCACACAATGAATCAAAGAACAACCAGGAAAGCTAAATTAGAGGTGAATGACACAAACCCTAGACCCAATATTCGAGGAAGATGAACCTAGAGTATTCAAGATGAATATAGATGCCACACTCCAGAAAAGGAAGGAATTGGGAGTGATAAGTCAATTTGAACGCCACAAGAAGAATTAACTCTTGATAAGTTCTTTAGTTCTTGAAAGAACTGAGGGAGAAAAAACCCTTGCTGTTTATTTCACTCAAAGTTGTATATCTCTAAAACTTACAAGGGGTGCCTATTTATAGGCTTAGATAGCAATCCTAAAGAGGCAAAATTCCTATTTAGGAGAAATCTCTATTTTGGAGGAATTTCGGACTAATTCCAGCACATACAATGAACTCCTATTTAGGAGTGAATGCTATCACTTATTTTGACCTATTTAAGTAGTCCAATTATATTAAATAGGCTTGGGCTTCTTTTAAAACTTGAATTCGCACCATTTGAAGCATAGTTGGCCTGAATGTCCAAAATCAGCCCATTTAGTGCTTCTTTGATCTTTCTAACCCTAGCTCGTGTTATTGGGCCTTCTGGAATTTGCAATGGACCTCTTGCATCCATTGAATCTCTAGTTTGTGTTATGGGGCCTTGTGGAATGTGCAATGGACCTCTTGTATCAATTGAAGCTCTAGCTTGTATTGGATTTTTTGTATCTTTTGAAACCTTCCACCCATCATCTCCATGGTTCTCATTATTCCCTCACTCCTCAAAGGGATTTGCCCTCGAATCATCACCTACATCAAAAGGGGAAAGGTCAAAAACGTTAAATGTGGCACTCACATTAT
Source organism: Bruguiera parviflora (assembly GCA_019804595.1). Lineage (NCBI taxonomy): Eukaryota > Viridiplantae > Streptophyta > Magnoliopsida > Malpighiales > Rhizophoraceae > Bruguiera > Bruguiera parviflora. Next base: position 2,908,963 of record CM034058.1, on the reverse strand, counting down.
ACTCACCAAGAAGGTCCAACTTATAAGCATTGTCATTAATTCGTGCTAGAACTTGGAAGGGACCATATCCTCTAGGTAGTAGCTTTGAACGCCTCTGAGCTGGGAATCGTTCCTTGCGCATATGCACCCAAACCCAATCACCAGGTTCAAACACCACCTTCTTTCGTCCCTTATTGGCATGGGATGCGTATTGCTCAGTTCGTTTTTCAATATGTTGCCGTACCTTCTCATGCAATTTTTTTATCATGTCAGCTTTGCGTTCACCATCAACGTTCACATACTCATTGACAGGTATAGATATCATATCCAAAGGAGTCAATGGATTAAAACCATATACAATTTCAAATGGAGAGTAGCTAGTAGTAGAATGAACACTCCTATTATATGCAAACTCGACATGTGGTAAACAATCTTCCCATGTTTTCAAATTCGTTTGAATAATAGTACGTAAAAGAGTAGAAAGAGTTTGATTAACCACCTCAATCTGCCCATCAGTTTGTGGATGACAAGTAATTGAAAACAATAGCTTAGTACCTAACTTACCCCAAAAGTCTTCCAGAAGTAGCTTAAGAACTTTGCATCTCGATTCGAAACAATACTTCGTGGTATGCCATGCAAACGCACTACTTCTCTGAAGAATAAGTCAGCCACATTGGTCGCATCATCAGTTTTATGACATGGGATGAAGTGTGCCATCTTTGAAAATCTATCAACAACAATAAATACAGAATCCCTACCTCGTTTTGTTCGTGGCAATCCCAGTACAAAGTCCAAGGATAAATCAACCCAAGGATGGCTAGGTATGGGTAAAGGGGTATACAAGCCATGGGGTAAAACTCTAGATTTAGCCTGTTTGCATGTTATGCATTTCTTACATATCCTCTCAACATCTCGTTTCATACGTGGCCAAAAGAAGTGTTCATTTAGGACATCTAGGGTTTTCTTAACTCCGAAATGACCCATTAGACCACCCTCATGAGCTTCTCTTACAACCAACTCCTTTAAAGAACTCATAGGCATGCATAAACGATTTTCCCTAAATAAGAAACCTTTATGCTTATAAAACTTCTCAAAGGTTGACTTCTCACATGCTCCATACACGTTAGCAAAGTCCGGATCATTCACATATAAACCTTTAATATGTTCAAATCCTAATAAGTTTGCAGTAAGTGTGGAGATAAGGGCATACCTGCGGGATAATGCATCAGCTACCACATTGTCCTTACCTTGTTTATATTTGATGTTGTAGGGAAAGGTCTCGATGAATTCAATGCACTTGCCATGTCTTTTGTTCAACTTTCCTTGTCCCTTTAAGTGCTTCAACGATTCATGGTCAGTATGGATGACAAACTCCTTGGGCCAAAGGTAATGTTGCCATGTCTCCAAAGCCCGTACCAATGCATACATCTCTTTATCATAAGTAGGATAATTAAGGCTTGCTCCACTTAGCTTTTCACTGAAGTAAGCAATTGGGCGCCTTTCCTGCATCAAAACAGCTCCGATGCCAATACCTGAAGCATCACACTCAATCTCGAAAGCTTTTTCAAAGCTAGGTAAAGCAAGTAGGGGTGCAGAACTTAATTTTTCCTTGATGCAATTAAAAGCCATGTCTTGGTCACTACCCCACCTAAAACTCGTGTTCTTTTTGATAAGCTCAGTGAGTGATGCAGTAATGGTGCTAAAGTCCCTAACAAAGCGTCTATAGAAACTAGCTAGACCATGAAAGCTACACACATCACTAATAGACTTAGGTGTAGGCCAATCACGAATTGCCTTAACTTTTTTCTCGTCAACCTCAACACCTTTAGAACTCACAACATAGCCAAGAAATGTGATCTGATTAGTACAAAAGGAACATTTTTTAAGTTAGCATACAATTTTTCAGAACGTAAAACACTTACTATAGAACGTAAATGATCAAGATGCTCTTCTAGGTTTTTACTATATACCAAAATGTCATCAAAATACACAACCACAAATTTACCAATGAATGGACGCAAAACATGATTCATTAGTCGCATAAAAGTGCTTGGTGCATTAGTGAGACCAAATGGCATAACAAGCCATTCATACAAGCCATACTTAGTTTTGAAAGCTGTTTTCCACTCATCTCCCTCTCTCATCCTAATCTAATGATATCCACTTTTCAAATCAATCTTAGAAAAGACACAAGAACCATGCAATTCATCCAACATGTCATCTAATCTAGGTATGGGGTGACGATACTTTACAGTGATTTTGTTGATTGCTCGACAATCAACACACATCCTCTAAGTCCCATCTTTCTTGGGTACAAGTAGCACAGAGACAGCACATGGACTCAAGCTTTTCCTCACATATCCTTTAGAAATAAGCTCCTCAACCTGCCTTTGAAGCTCCTTTGTCTCCTCAGGATTACTCTTATATGCTGGTCGGTTAGGGATGGATGCACCTGGGATGAAATCAATTTGATGCTCAATTCCTCTATTAGGTGGCAATCCACTTGGAGTATCGTCAAAGAATACATCTTCAAATTCCTGCAATAGAGCAACAACAACACTAGGCAAAGATGGGTCAAACTTGTTAGTGTTAAAATAAGCCTCCTTGTACAGAAGTACGATCATAGGTTATTTGGCATAAAATGCTCTTTTGACTTCACTCCCTTTTGCATGAAAACTTTCTCTTTTCTTCTCTTTCTCTTGTGTCGTCACATTTTCTCCTCTTTTTTCTCTTTTATCAATCTTTCTTTTCTGTTCACTCTCATTTTTAATCCTTAATTGATCCTCATAAGCTTGTTGAGGCGATAATGGTACAAGAGTGACAGGTTTTTCATTCATTACAAAGGAATATCGGTTTTTGAAGCCATCATGCTTAACTCGCCTATCAAATTGCCATGGTCGTCCTAAAAGAATATGGCCCACATGCATAGGTACAACATCACATAAAATTTCATCACGGTACCTTCCAATAGAAAATGATATGAGCACTTGCTGATTTACCTTGACTTCACCACTCTCATTCAACCATTGCAGCTTATATGGCCTAGGATGCTTCATAGTAGGTAAATTTAGTTTCTCAACCATAGTTGTGCTAGCGACATTGGTGCAACTCCCACCATCAATAATCATACTACATACCTTATTTCTGACGAGACACCTCGTCTAAAAGATGTTATCTCGTTGCACCTTATTTTCTTCCTTTACTTGTGCATTCAATGCTCGCCTTGTGACAAGAGCTACTCCATCAACTGGATACTCTTCTCCATCACTTTCACCCTCTAATGATGGCATAGAATCATCTGATTCACTTTCAGTTTCAACTTCACCATTATCTCTTAAGATCATTGCACGCTTATTTGGACATTGAGATCCAATGTGACCCCTGCCAAAACACTTAAAACATTTAACATCTCTATTTCTACTCGGTTGGGGGTCAGAATTACCTGCCTCCTTACTAGAACCCACATTCTTGTACTTGGCTAGCTCGGCTTTGGACTTGTAGTTGGCCATCTCGTCCCTTTTATTCCAATTTGGCTTCCAAGATGAGGCAGATCCTGAGTTCTGCCCAAATCGTGTGGAACCCTTTCGTTTGAGTTGCCTTTCAACTTTTATGGCCATGTGTACCATGTCTTCTAATTCCACATAATGTTGCAATTCAACCATGTTTGCTATGTCCCTATTTAGCCCTTGCAAAAATCGAGCCAGGGTTGCTTCTCTATCTTCTTCTACATTTGCCTGAATCATGGTAATCTCCATCTCCTTGTGGTAATCCTCCACACTTTTGCTGCCTTGAGTAAGCCCTTGCAGCCTTTGATACAGCTCCCTGTAATAGTGATTAGGGACAAACCTCCTCCTCATGATAGCCTTCATCTCCTCCCATGTATCAATAGGCCGCTCACGATTCCTTCTCCTAGTCAAAACAAGTTGATCCCACCAAATAATAGCATAGTCAGTGAATTCAACTGCAGCAAGCTTTACCTTTTTCTCCTCGGAATAGTTGTGGCAATCAAAAACCAATTCAACCTTCTTCTCCCATTCTAGGTATGCATCAGGATCATTCTTACCTTGGAATGGAGGAAGTGTCATTTTAATACTGCCCAAATTATGGTCATAGGTGCCTTGCCTCCCAAATTCTCTTTGATCCCTTCTATTGTTAGCAGTTCGGACCACAGAAGTTTGATCATCAATTTCATCATCTTCTACATTATCTTCATGGTCATAGGCTCGTCTCAACTGCCTTCTTGTTTTAGGAGCCTCATACTCCCCATGCCTCCTTTGCAACTCTGCTATAGTATTAGATTGCTCCTCTATCCTCTCCCTCATATCATTAAATCTGCTATTCATACGCTCAAATTGTTGTTGCATAGCTTTGATCATGAAGGACACATCACCAGCTCCCTCTTGAGCTACACCTTTGTCTTTGGATGTCATAGTATTACTTCTACACAAAATAATAAGATACCTTACAGAGCACTCCCTCACGTGTTTCACTCAAAAGAAGGTGTCACACTCTCTCGTGTTTACACTCTTTATGGCCTTTTCTTTATATGAAATTTCACTCTTGCCTTTTACCACTCGGATTTCTCCTTTCAGCTCTATAAAGAACTATAGAAGGTAAATCAAGAGTATTGATTCTGAACAAAATAAGATAAACGGTGTAGAATTAAACAAATTAGAGAACAAGGAATCAAAAAATGGAAAAGGATATCAAGGCAAACGATTTTAATGAACTAAACTCACAAAAGAATCAGGATAAGGGAAGTTAAATTTAGAGGACAAATTTGGATAGCAGGATAGGAAGATGGATGACGGAATTGGAGTTGAGCAAGCAAACTTTGTTATTATTGTGGCCAATATGACCAAACTATTAACTTTATCAATAACTTGAATTTAACATTTTTTTTTTTTCAACACAAAATAACAGCAGAACACTGATTTAGAGCCAAGCTCTGATACCAACTGATGCGGAAAACCCCAAAAAGACGTGGCTTAGGGACCCAACGCACACAATGAATCAAAGAACAACCAAGAAAGCTAAATCAGAGGTGAATGACACAAACCCTAGACCCAATATTCGAGGAAGACGAACCTAGGGTATTCAAGATGGATATGGACGCCACACTCTAGAAAAGGAAGGAATTGGGAGTGATAAGTCGATTTGAACGCCACAAGAAGAATTACCTCTTGATAAGTTCTTTAGTTCTTGAAAGAGCCGAGGGAGAAAAAACCCTTGCTGTTTATTTCACTCAAAGTTGTATATCTCCAAAGCTTACAAGGGGTGCCTATTTATAGGCTTAGATAGCAATCCTAAAGAGGCAAAATTCCTATTTAGGAGAAATCCCTATTTTGGAGGAATTTCGGACTAATTCCAGCACATACAATGAACTCCTATTTTGGAGTGAATGCTATCACTTATTTTGACCTATTTAAGTAGTCCAATTATATTAAATAGGCCTGGGCTTCTTTTAAAACTTGAATTCGCACCATTTAAAGCCTGGTTGGCCTGAATGTCCAAAATCAGCCCATTTAGTGTTTCTTTGATCTTTCTGGCCCTAGCTTGTGTTATTGGGCCTTCTGGAATTTGCAATGGACCTCTTGCATCCATTGAATCTCTAGTTTGTGTTATGAGGCCTTGTGGAATGTGCAATGGACCTCTTGTATCAATTGAAGCTCTAGCTTGTGTTGGATTTTTTGTATCTTTTGAAACCTTCCACCCATCATCTCCATGGTTCTCATCATGTAATTAGTTTAAATTCAAACTAGTTAACTTTACAAAATATGGATTACTAAGCAATTATCACTTTGATTATTACTTCAAAAGTAATTATCTAGTATTTATCTCTAACTATGTGAGCCACCGTAAGAATAATTTTAACATTCTTCCGTGTAGTTTACACAATTTCAAATATGTGATATAGTTGTTAATGGTCATTACTTATACTATCCATACATGTGTATTAGAAATTGTAATTTGGTTAACTAAAAATTTCTATCGTGACCATTATATAGCCCTCTTAAAAACATTATCTTTCATATATCACAATATTAATCAATTTCTAATCAAATACTTTATTGAGCTATGATTTTATTAAATAGAAAAATTTAAGACCTTAATTCATTTAAGTTCCAAATAAATTTTACATTGATAATCTTTATATGTACAAAATAAGTTTTTATTTGCAAATAACTACAAGGTCTCAAAAATGTCAAAACATTAGAAAACATAATTTAAAATAAAGTTTAAATAAAACTAATAAGTCTTATATGCTCAATATGATCTTTATATAACTTATACAATAATCCTTTAATCATAGGTTTATCAATTATAAGTTGAGTATTGATATATTCAATTATAATTACTTATTTTTTAATATAATCTTTAACAACTAATTACTTGATATTAATATAATTGTTTCAATTTTTATTTTTATTGTTCTTTGAAAAGAACATCGGGGTTGGATAATCGTAATATAGATTTAATGGTCTAGAAATAGAATTTATAATTTGTAATCCAGTTATAAAATTTTTCAACTATAGACCATGTGCTATAGTTTCATGAAACATTATGAATTTTACTTTCATAATGGAAGAAATAATAATTATTTACTTGATACTTCTCTAGGATACAACACTTTTAGCAAGTATAAAAATGTATATAATAGTAAACCTTCAGTTGTCTATATAACTAATGAAATCAACATGCAAATCCTTAACCATTTCTAAACATTCTATTTATTTGTATAAAAAGCTTGTAAATTTTGATTTCTTGTAAATAAAATATAACTTTTTTTGACAACTTTTCAATATTTTTATTTAAGATTAGTTTAGTACCTGCTTGACATTCTTATTATAAATACAATATCAAGTCTAATATAAACTTATACATATATAAGACTATTAATTGTTAGTATATATGATATGTGTTTCATCTTATCTTACTCCAAGTCATTTTAAGGGCATATAGTGGAAAAATAATTTTTCATCTTGAATTTCTCTAAAACTATTTCAATGTAAATTTTTAAGATAATTTTAACGCTCTTTAGGATTTATCTCTGTAAATTTATATATTAATGATATAAAAAGTTTTACCCATATCCTTATTTCAATGTTTTGATAGAGAATTTCCTTTGTCTTATATAATAACTTCAAATTATTGCATGCAAGTAAAATATCATCCATAGAAAGAATTAAAATAATATACTTGCTTACATTAACTTTAAGGTATATACATTGACGCACAATATTCTTTGTAAAATCATATAAAATTATGATATTGTGATATTTTATATATCCAAGTTGAAAAGTTTGCTTAAACTTATATATTGATTTCTTAAACTTGCATACTAGGTGTCTTTTACTATTTTTAGTGAAACTTTCAGATTAATTCATGTACACCTCTTCTTCAAAATTTCCTTTTAGGAAAGCAATCTTCATATTTATTTAATGTAGTTTTAAATCAAAATGAACTATTAAAATCATGATAATTCTAAATAAATCTTTTTTTTAAAACTAAAGATAAGATATTATAATAGTCAATACCTTTTTTTAAATGAAACTTTTGGTCATAAGTTTAGCCTTATATCTTTCAATATTACCAGATATGTCCCTTTTTAGTTTTATAAACCCATTTACAACTAATAATTATAACTCATTTTAATATTTCATCAAGATCCCAAACTTAATTAATAGCTATAAATTTTATTTCCTTCTTCATGATATTATACCACAATTTAGATTTTTCATTTTTGTGACTTGTGAAAGTATGCAAGAATCATTTTTATTAGTGACATCAATCTCTAAAAGTTATACAAGATAGTCATTGGAAATTGCACATCTTTTTAGTCTTAAGGATCTCTTAAGTCCTATATTTTGTAAATTGTCATCATATGGTTTAAGTACTACTAGTTCCATATTTGCTTATACTGCATTAGGCACTTGATTGTGAATTTTTGTTCTTTAACATTATTGTGTAAATTTTCTTGAAAAATAACCTAGCCTTTAGAGTTTATAAGAATTTTAATCAAGTCCTTACTTCTCCCAAATTACATATTATGAAGAAATTCACCTTTACTAAATGCAATATCCTCAAGAAATTTTATATTTCTAACTTTAACAATTCTATATCGGTTTAAAGGATAATAAAATATAAATTCTTTAGAGTGTATCACATAGCTTATGAAAAACCTATTAGTTTTCCTTAGATATATATATATTTTTAACTAAGGATTATAAGTCCTCATTTTAGCAAAACAAACTTATACATGCATATATGATAAACTTAGTTTCCATTTATTTTATAATTGAAATGGAGTTTTAGGAATATCCTTCTATGGAACCCTATTTAAGATAAATATTGTAATTTTCAATATTTCACTTTACAAACTTAATGAGAAATTAGAATTACTAATCATGCTTCTTAAAATATCTATAAATATATAGTTCAATTTTTCAAATACACCATTTTGTTAAGATTTACCTAAATTAGTATATTCTGCAATAATACCATCTTATTTAAGGAATTAAGTAAATGGACATTTCATTTGTCTTATCCTTATGTACCTTCCATAATATTCTTTACCCCTATCAAATCTTACAATTTTAATTCTTTATCCTTTTTTTTTTTTTTTACTTCAACTTTATATATTTTGAAAGCATCTAATGTTTTAGTTTTTTCAAGCAATAAGTAAAGATATATAAAATTTTTATAAGCATCACTAAATAAGATAAAATGTTTGTGATCATTAAAATAAGGAGTGAAAAATGTCTATAGATGTCTACATGTATAATCTTAAGAATTTCTAAGCTTCTTTTAACACCTTTAGTACCAAAATTTATAAAGTCAATAGTTATTTGAACTCTATTATTTACAAACCTCTTTATTCTCTTAAGAGAAATGTAGCCTAACCTTTTATATCATAATAAAAAATATTGCTCATTAATAATATATTTCTTAGTATTGTCATGCAATGTAGCATTATATTTCTTAGTAGAGTTTATATTGAATTTGTATAAACTATCAAAAAGATATCTAGAGCTAACAATAGTTTTATTTTGCAAAATAATGAAGCCATTGCTCTAAAAATAAAAATCTAATAACCAAGACAAGATAATTAAAAAGAGAAACTAAATTCCTAAAGAATAATAAAACATAAAAAGTGTTTTAAAAGTTTAAAATAAATCTAAATTTTAAAAATAAATGATAAGTCCTTGTAGCCTCAACATGAGAACACATATAATGTTCCAAATATATGTCTTCCTCATTTTCCTTTGGATTTTTTAATTCTAAAATCTTTATATAGTATTAGCAACATAGATTGCAATACCATAATCATTCCACCTTGTATTATTTAGAATATAAACAAAAAAAGATTGATGACACATTAAAGATATAAAAACACCTTTCTTTTTTAGCTATGCTTTATACTTAAGGCAAATCTTCTTCATGTACTCATGTTTTGTACACAAAAAGCATGCATTTTTACTATGACTTTTCTTTATTAACATATTTACATCTTTCTTCCAATATGGAGCACCTTTACGCTTCTGACCTTTTGCTTTCTCTTTAGTGACAAGATAAGTACTTTTAAGGTTTTTGTACTTCATTCTTTTTTCATCTTAAATAGACATAGTCAAAAGCTCATTAATTATCCATTTTTCTTTATTTGTGTTATAAGATATATTGAATGACATAAATGCAAAAGGAAAAGAATTTAGAATAAATTGTACCAAAAAAGGTCTTAATATGTCAACCTCTAGGAACCAAAGTTAAGTAATAATGTCTTTTATTTTTGCAATATGCTTATGTACACCTTTAAAATTGTCAAAATTTTTTATCTGAAAGTTTCTTTTTAAGAGTGCTAACTAATGCTTTATCAAATTTTATAAATTGTTCCTTAATTGTATTTATGAAATCTTTGGCCTTATTTTTTAGTACTTAATGACCATTAAGTTTAAACGATTAGATTGCTCCCATTTATTAGAAGTAACTCTTTTAACTAATGTATTTGATTTCGTAGGAAAAATGGTTAATCTACATCCATGCACCCTAAAGTCAAAAAGGACTCTAATTTTTTAGTTTACAAACTTGTCACTAAACAACATTAGAATTTGAGCAAGATCTTTTAGTTTACAAACTTATCACCAAAGAACACTAGAATTTAAGCAAGATCTTTACAATAAGTAGTAAGAATAAGTGTATTAACTAAGAAATATACATACATCAATTTCACAAGAATAATGAACTTTCATTAAATATGAATTCACACCTTTTTATGAATAGAAATTATTACATACATTGAATTAATATATTTTTTATAAGAAGACTAATGAATGAAATATTAAAATACAAAAATTACATATTTGTGATTATAAGAAAATTTAATTTCAATGTGTAATTTAACATTTTATTCTAATTAATTCATAAAAAATATTTTTTATAAGACTAAATAATTTATTTTAAAAAATTAATTACAACAATTTATACATCCATTATAATCTGATAACTATATTTTTAAGTGATTTTTATATAAATTATTAATAAATAGTAATATAAGATGTTATGATTACTCTTAAATTAATATGATATTTTTTATAGTGATATTTATAAGACCACAATATAATATATACACATTAAATTTTAAAATAATATGCACATAAACTTGTGTATAAACATGATATGCACATGAACTTCTATATCCAAAATCATGTACAAATATTTTGTATCAATTAGTCCGGTTGTACAGTGAAAAGATTAACATTATTATCATCATTAAGCAGCACGCTTGAATATTTGATGTCAGAAACCATAACATGGTGATGTCGGTGTATTGGTGGTTGGCACGTGTCTTACCCACCCGTACCAATGGTCACGTGATCTAAATTTGGCAGAAGGGTAATAATCACCAGGTGGGACTAAAGCATATTCCTTTTGGTTTTTTATATTTCAAATATGCTTTCCCCTCTTAAGCTTCTGTTACTTCGACTAATATGTAATTTTTCATAAAAATCATAAATAAATTTGAAACATATATATCTGCTACTAAGTCGTTGATTTCTTTTGTTTAAATTTTTAATATATTTATTTTTGTAAATATTAAAATTTTAAATATTAAATTTGAATAATTAATATAAATAATACTGCAAAGAATATATTTAAATTTATAAAAATTAAAGTTAAGGATATTTTTAAAGAATTTATTTTAATTTAATAATTATTTTTTAATTTTTATTATAATTATATAATTTTAAATAAATAAATAAATAAATATATATATATATATATATATATATATATATAATATATCAAGAATTCATCAATAAATTCAAAATATTATTATATTATATATCATTAATTACTAAAAATATAATTGAACTTATTCTAAGAATATATTCTGTATATAATACTAATTGTAAAATTTCATATTAACTTAATCTTATAAGAATAACTAATATTTTATAAATATTTTTTGTTTATAAATTTTTTTAATAATAAAATATTTTATTTCTTATTAAATTTACTAACATTTAAGTATTTGATATTTTCAAAAAGATGGACAAAACACTAGTAGTGTCATTTATTTATTGTACTGTATACAAAACCGCATTTAAGTTAATTGAGATAAAAATTCAAAATTATAAAATGTAAATAAATAAATAAATAAATAAAACGAGATATTTAAGATTAGATTAAGTTAAATTTAAAAAAAAATGTAAAACTGAATTAGTGCCTCTTCTTCTGCTTTTAGTTTGTACCCTCTGTTCCTGCGCACATGCGGAGGGACTTTTTAACGATGAAGTTTAAAAAAATCTCCGTTAATCACTAGAGTGAGGTGACGCAGACCTTGTCAGCCAGAACATGACTTCTTTTGAGCAACGACCAGTCGGTGAGGCAATGTCGTACCAAATTTCGAATAGTTTCGATTGTACAAAATAACAACTCAATAAATAAATAAAAACTTTTATCTTTTTGATTAAGAAAAGTTGAGGGGGTGAGTCGTGGGGGGCAGACCCTTATAAGTTTATTATTTTATTACGCAGTGCGTGGGGGGGGGGGGTGGGGGAGAAAACAAAAACCAAGAAAAGAGAAATGGGCTTTTTAGGAACTAAAACCACCGATTCTCTTCTTTACACGTAGTTCGCCGAGACCTTTTCTATCCTCAAAATCATCGTGTCTGCGCGCGCATTGACCGCAATACCCTCTCGCCTTACGATTCCAGGGTCGACGGACGGAGTCTCCGAAGGGCGATCGAGTCATTTCAAAATACCGGGAAGAGCACGATTGGACAAGAGTGAAAAAAGCAAAAAAAAAAAAAAAAAAAAAAAAAAAAATTGACGAGTGACGAGGGGGGGGGAAGAACTGCGAAACTCTTTTTTCATCCCTTTTCTTTTTCTTTCCTTTTCTCTTTCTTTTTCTTTTTTTTTTTTTATTTATTTTGAAAAAGGGGGGGGGGGACCCGGGGGGGGGGGGAGAACTGTGATTTAGTTGCCGGCACGGTCACGTGCCTGGGCTTCGGCGACGGACGCCAATTTCTGGAGATTCAGCTTGACAAACGTATCAGCAAAGAGCCGCGTGTCCTCGCCCGTGTTGCCCTCGGGCACATCGACGACGTACGATTCCAAAACAACGGTCCAGATCCTGCCGTCCCGCTCGAGCCGATGCACGGTCGTCACGGACCGGTAATCCCTCAGCCTGTGCTCCCCTCCAATGATACTAAACCCCGTGACGAGGCGGTCACCGTCGAGGATATCGAGCCTCTCTGTGCTGGTGGCGGCCGGCAGCCCGGAGACGACGGTGACGTCGCGGGTCGACCCCACGGCCAGCGTGAAGTCGGGGCCCACGGAGCAGCTCCTGATGAAGTGCTTGTAGGACTGGGGATTGTCGAAGCGGCGGACGATGGACCAGACGACGTCGTTGGGGGCGTCGATGCGCTGGCACAAGAGAGAGGAGCATTTCCCTGGGCCGATTCTGTAGGTGTGGAACTCGGCGATGGCTGGGGCGAGCTGCTCCAACTCGGGATGAGTCAGCCCGGGGGGAACCGTCAGGTGGTGGGCCGTGTAGGCGACTTCTCGTTCTGGGTCTGCTGCCATTGAGCCGCTTGCGGCCTCCTCCGGTTTCTCCATTCAGAATCTTGATTAGATAGTACGTACTTTTACTATCAACTGCGGCACGTAGCCAGAGAGAGGCAGACCGATGGAGAGAGAGTGTGAGAGAGAGGAAATCGAATGGTGGGTGGGGTTTTTTTTTTTTTTTTTTTTGTCTTTTTTGTTCTTTGGGCTGTTGTATGCATTATTATTAATATTGAGGAAGGAAATATAATTTGGTGAAATGGAGGGGAGAGGTGAGCTGGGACTAACTGGGTTCCACGCTGGTTCTTTTGACACTTCTGACAAAAAGAGTGGTTGACAGCAGTAACCACAAATCCAGCTGATTTCTGATAATTATCTTTTAAGAAAAAAAAAAAAAACCCCAATTTTCTTTTACTTTTCTTGTTATGCATATATTCATTTATATCTATATGCAATACTATAATATAATATAATATAATATTAGACCAAATGGGAAAAACCTTTTAGCTATTCTCACAACCAATCTGAATTTTATGAATATTTATATGTTAATTAAAAATATATATTTTTATAGTTAAATAAGAATTTAAGAAGTTTAGACCTACTCTACTAACTAGAAAATTTATCCTCAATAAAATTTTCTTTTTACAAAAAAAAAAAAAAAGAAACAGAGAAAGAGAGAGAGAGAGAGATTATTGGTCTTCCACCTCTTCAGATTTTATCAAGGTGACAACGTGCAATTGGCATGAAATTGACGTTCTCCCTAAAATCAGCTGCATAGTTTGGCACTGTATATGAATTGCTCTCTCTGTCTCTACTTCTTTTCCACGGCCGCCACTGCTCCCTCCACACTGCAAAAGTCGTTGGAGGGTAAGCCCCCCCCTCTCTCTCTCTCTCTCCTAATTGATGGGGACGAGCTATCTTAATTATTGATTTAATTGGGTGTATATTCAATGGTTATAAGTACGGGATTTGTCGATTTATGCTTTTGTTTTTATTAGCTGCGTTGCATTCTTGGCACGTCCCACTGGGAAGGAGAGCACTGCAGAGAAGTTTTCAGAAAGCCCCCGAGGCTAGAGAAAAAAAGGCAATTAATTATGTTTTGTGGAATGCCAAGGCGGTGCTCTCACTGGCTCACCGTTGACATTGCTTTAGGGCATTGTCTTCTTACAAATGACATCTCTCACGAGCGTGGCTTTTTTCTCCCTTGCTTCCTGATTTCTTGTATTTCATTACTAGGAATCTCGAGCATGGCAAGCTTCCAACCGCAATCAGAGTCAACTTCCTTCAAGTTGAATCAAAATGTATTTCATTCCGGTTAGGACTCTTTAATTTCCATATTAATTCGCCTTCAACCGTGTCTTTCATTTTTTTTTACTCTTTTTTTTTTTAATTTTGTTTTAAGGTACATGGAACTAAAATAGAATAATAATTGTGACATGTAACATAAAAAATATATATAATATAATATTATAATAAAATAAATTAATAAAAAATAATCAATATGAATGATATTAGATATTATTTTTAAAAATAACTTTCATATTATTAGATATATAATTTATTATAATAAATTATAATAATTATCTTTTTCAAATAAGATAAATTTTCTTACTATTTTACATTTTATATAATAAAATAATAAAAATAATTTAATATTTTAATTAATCTTATAAGTGTGAATTGTTGAGAGTAATGTTTTTAAAATTTTTTTAAAAATTATTTCATATTAATTATAAATTAATAACTCATAAAATAAAAAAGTATTGAATTTAAATTTTAATAATAATAAATAATTAATATTATTATAATATATAATAATTAATCCAATAACTATATAAAAAGAAACATTTTATTCAATATATAAATTAAATTTTTAAAAATATATTAAATTTTAATAATTATTTATTATTTTAAAAAATTTATTCTATTAGATTAAATAATAAAAATAGAACATATTATTTTTCTTCTTTAGTACTTTGAGAGTTATAAATTAAAAATTAAGACTACAAACTTTGATATTAAGAAGTATATTAGAATAAAAATTTTTATAAATTATAATTTTTTTATGAATATTAATAAACTTATCTCTAGATTATATTTTGTAAATTTATATTATTTAATGTGATTATACGCTATTAGACTATGTATATGCCTAATTTATTTTCATGAGAGTTTAAGAGATATTACTTAAGACCTCGTAAGAACAACCTTACTCCACTTTCATATAATTAAATCTATTAAATGTGTAATTCAATAATACACTACTTATACAAGTTATAGAATTTATTAAAAGTATAATTTAACTTTAAATGTTAGAATTTTTATACTATCTACACCATACGAAGAGACTTTATAACTTTGATAATACACTCAAACTCAATCAATAACTTTTTATTTGTAATATAAATCAATTATAAAAAATCTCTTATCATATAAGTTAGGTTTTCATCAATTTTAATCATTCTCTATAAGAATTAGTCTAATGTAAGTTTTCACTAACTTTTGTACTTAATAGTTTAGTTAGAAAATGAATCAAATTAATGGTTATATATGTGTGTTTGTGCGCACCTATAGGACTTGTACAAATTATTGTGCACATGCTTTAAAACAAAAATACATGTTTCCTACACTACCAAAACATGGCTAAATCATGCGAATGAATTTGATCTAAAATGTATTTGGAGTCGAGAAATAAAAAGGAAAGAAAAAAAATATAAATATGAAATTGAGTTTACTACCAAATCTTGTTAAATCTTAGTTAAGGTCAATTCAATTTGGTTAAGTTTATTTTTATATTTCTTTTTTCATTAAAAATAAGAATTTTTAATTGAATATTTTAAATTTATAAAGTGTACCCCTAACTCATTAACTTTTTTTAATCAACAAATAATTTTTTTTTGGAGTTGTTATTTTATACAATTTAAGGAAAATTATTAATTAATGTTTAATTAATTATTTGACTAGTTAAATGACCTACAATTGACTTCTTTTCTTAAGTACATGAAAATTGCGAACCATATACATGTTTGAATTCAAAATGAAAAATGAATAAGATTAATGGTTTACAAAGTTTAGTAGTGCAATAATTATAAATAAAAAATTTAATGATGAAATTATTTGAATGATTAATACTTACCCATTAGGGATTCTTGTTTAAATTCACTCATTTTCAAATGAGCCACTCACACACACACAAATATATACATGTATTTAAATTTAAAATTATCATTAGATATTTTAATGAGTAGATTTGATTTAATCTGTTTAACTTAGAGTGAATTAATATATTAAATAAAAGAAATTAGGTAAATAAAATTGTTTATACATCATGTCTAATGTATTTTTTAGATCAATTTAGTAATAATTCTTTACATAAACATATCAAATAAGTTTTGTGTGACCATTAACTTTAAATTTACATAATCAAAACTCATTCATCCAAATATATAAGTTAAGTAGGACTCATTAATATCAGTATAAAGTAAATTAAAATTAAAGCGATTTTACATAACTTAACAGATTAAACTTTAAATCAAACTCTAATTTTATATTATGATTATAAAAGACATATTATTATGTTTTTAACATTTATTTAATATATTAAGTTAAAGACTTTTATTAATTAAAGTTAATCTTAAGTATTGACATGACTATTAGGATATATATTGTATATATAACATACAATTTTATCATTTTTTTTAATTATGAATAATTATGAACTTTACTAAATTAACTCATTCAAGTTATTAAAGGATGGTAGATTATAAAATTTCTAAAAAATTATAATATGATCTTCCAAAATCCTCTTACTTGCAATTACCTTATAATATTTCTTTTGACATTTTTGTCTTAACCATTATGGTTACATATCAAATTTTATCTAAATTTAAATTCCTTAATTACAGGAATTTTATATAATTAAAAATATAATCTTAAGTTATATTTAAGAAGGGTTTAAATGAAATAAAAATATAGAGATTTAGAGAGAATAGATTACATATTCTTTATATACCTAAAATTAAAACATTCATTTAACTATGAATAAAATGATATTAGTATATTAAATTCATAACCATCCATTATATAATTATAATTATATTATATGATCATATGATCATATGGATATAACACATTTTTAATTTTAAAGCACAAATTACTTTTTGGTCCTCCATGTATGACCCTTTTATAAATCATAAACATTTTATTTTTTTTACATTAAAATTGATCTCATCATTTATATTACTACATATTTCAATTCTTTGCCATTAGTCAACTATATGTCACATGATCAAAAATGAAAACATGGGCTTTTATAAAAAGGAAAAGGTGTAAAAAGGTCAAAACAATTTCAAAAAAATAAAATAGAATAAAGAGTCTAAAATCTTTTTTAAAAAAATTAAAAATTTTAGAAATTCAAAAAAAACTTAAATTATTTTAAAAATAATAAAATTTAGAAAAAAAAAATAAAATTAAGGAAATTGTCAACTCAAAAGATAATAAAAATATTTAAAAAATCAAACAAAAAAAAAGAAAGAGAAAAAAAATTTTTGAATTTTTTGAATCTTTTGAAAAACTCGAATATTAATGAAAATATTCAAAAATTTCGGAAAAAAATTTATTTTCAAAAGAAAAATTTAAAAGTTGAAAAATTTTGAAACCTTTTCACTCTTCTTTTAGCAATTTTTTTATCTTTTATTTTTTCAAACTTTTAATTTTTTTAATTATTTTTACAGATATTCAAAATTTATAATTTTCTTAATTTTGGATTCCTTTTTTTAAAAATTTTTCTTATTTTCATAATTTAAAAAAATTTTAGACTTTTTCATTTTTTAAAATTTTGGAATGTACAGATTTTTTAAATTTTTTGGATTTTTCCAAACTTTTAATTTTTTTATGAATTGTTATGTCATCATTTTTTGATGACGTGGCATCTGAAGTGGTCTGCAACGTTTGGCGTGACGTATGAGCACATGCCACATGAGATGTTTTAACAGTTAACTAATTGTAAGGGAATGAAATGTGTAACAACATAAATGATAGGATCAATTTTAATACTAAAGTAAAGTGTCTATAATTCACAAAAGGTTTAAACGCGAGGAACTCAAAAGTGATTTATGCCTAATTTCATTTATTAATCTTATACACAATTTAAAATATAATAACCCTAACAATTATAGTTACCAAATTAAATTAATTAAAATTTTTTATTTCAAATAAAAATTTTAATCAAATTAAATTTTAATCTCATAATTAATTTTATAATTAAATTAAACTATACATTTCTCTCTCTTACTCTATTAAAGAACAATGGTGATGGTAATAGTTGTAATTTTTTTTTTTTTTTCCTCCCTTTACCTACTATGTTCTCGTTATGTGAAAGGTATAAGAAAAAAAAAAAAAAGATAGTAATCTAGATAGAGTAATATCAAAATAATAAAATATGTAAATTAATTATATTTTATTTTATTTATAAATAAATAAAATTAAATATAAGAAATTATTTATTATTTTCTTGTATCTATCATATAAATGAATAAACATATACACATTACTACCTAAAGGTGCTCAAATTCTGATTTCCTCTCCGTTCTGTGTGTCCCCCTTTTAAAAAAGTGACTCCACTTTTTATGGTCGACGGGGCCTCTTGTGAATGGTGAATCTCAATCATCTAATTTAAAATTTATAGAAAAAAAAAGAAAAGCATAGTGAACCTGACTCACGAGCAGAATAGAGAATGCTAGTTTTGACCATGGCAGGGTGTCTCTCTCGAACCCCACCCTATACGAGGATATTATATCGTGTATTTATTCTTTTCACTTTTGCACACTGTTTTGTCGGGCATAATTGGTGGATCCTAGAGAGTGAAAGCAATTGCCTTGACCTGCCCTAACGAGAGTAATGTCAAAACAACAAATCGGAAGAAAATGAGAAAGACATCTGAGGGTAGCTTGCCAAATGAAATGAGCAAACCTATAATGAAGCAGCAGATGGTGTGAATTCTCATTGCTTGCACAACAAAAGCAAGCAACAAGTATTAAACAAAAATGGGCTTTTTTTTGCCAAAATGCTTCATGCATGTTGTGACGGACGGGTGTATGAAATCTGTCTTCCACGTCGGATAAGAAAAAGGAGATCTTAAAGTATATAAACGTGGGTGTTGCACACTCTAAAAGGCTGTTTTTTAGAGAGAAAATAATAACTCCGTGACAATGTGAGAGGAAAAAGGAGAGAGTTTTGAGTGAGAATCATCGGCAGCATGCGTTAAGCAGGATGCATAAAGGTTAGGGACCATGCCAAGGGGAAGTGAGTCTTACCAATTCCCAGTCACAACCTTTGCTCGATGCCAAAACTCACCGAGAAATCTACAAATGTCCCTCTAAATTGTCTCGTGATTCTCACGAATCATAATTCTCGACACCCAACACCTAGAGTCAAGGGTGTGTCTAACTGATAATGCATGGTGCCTAAGGTTGTCTCTATCACAACAAAGTCGCCAAAGCCATTTTCCAAATAACCACTCGTTCATTCATAAGGGCCAGATGCTTCACTTCTAAACCAGCCACGCTCTTATTTATTTATTTATTATTATTATTTTTTTGGCACTCGTCCCACGAGAATGAATGGAATTTGCTCTTATCAGTACTACTTGCACTTTAAGTCTAGGGGATCAATTACTCCTTTCATAAAATAATAATAATAATAATAATAATAATAATATAACATCCAGTGATCTTACAATTTCATCAATATTTCACAATGATAAAGTATCAATGAAAATATTTAAAAATAATACAGCATTGTAATAAATATTAAATAATTATAATCTCATCTAAACTAAATTTTTAATTTTTTTGTTTGAAAGAAACTATTAGTTTAACGATTGGTTTTAAACGCAATTCAAAACTTGCGATTGACAATTCTTAGAAGGGCAAAAACTCAACCGAATTGTCCTTTCATACAAATTCAATTTTAGTTCAGTTCCAATTTCAATTTAATTTGATTTCAAGTCAAACCGTGGCCATGTCTACATGCGCGTACCAAAACCACCTACAAAATACACTTTGCTCTGTCCCTGTCAATTCCAAGGATAAAGAAAGATTAAGAAAATCATTCTCGTCTTCATTGTTGTTGTTGCAACCTGTCTTCCTTTCCCCATCTAAGTTCCTTAAAAAGAAAACCCTAATTGCCATCGTCATTGTTGTTGACGTTGTCGATGATTTTGATTTTTGTTTAGGTCTTTTGGGTTCCTCATATACCATAATAGGAGATTTAACAAAAGTTTAGAAAAGGTATTAATGAAAGGGAGAAAGCGAAAATTTAGACATAGACACACCAAAGCATAATATAGAGGTGGTCTTATCTCCCTATTTCTCTTTCTCCATGCGTGTCCCTATTATTTTTCAATTTGACTTAGGATGGTCACCCACACGAAACTTCTTCATCCGGGAACCCTCTTTTTTCCTTTTTTTTTTTTTTTTTCTTTACGTCCAAGAAAATTTGAGATTTTCAAAAGCTTAGTCAGTTTGCTCCCCAATTTCTCTCTAAACACAAATCCTTAATCTTTCTTCACTTTCTTGATCCTGATAACAGTTATTCTTTTTCTTTTTTCGTCTTTTTTTCTCTATTATTGCTACCACTGCTACTGCTTCCTAATTATTTTCTTTTCCCTTTTCCCACAATGTTCTTCTACTTCTTCTGCTCTTTTTTATTTATTTACTTTTTTCTTTTCTTTTGTTTGTGTTTTTTTTTTTTTTTTTGGGTAAAAAGGAGTTCAGGATTATCATTTCAAAAGGATTTTTCTTTATTATTTGTTCGTGTGGGACTGGTTTTAATTCAAATACCAAATTTTTACGTGTCTTAATCAATTGACTTTATTTACCTGTTTAGCCAAATAAAAAAATAAAAAATAGACTTTTACTTCGTTTCTTTTTTTTTTTTTTTGGGTTCCTCCGTTTGGGGGGGGGGGGGGGGGCCGGGCATGGACCTTCAAACCCCATATCCAACGGGAATGAGGAGGACAACAACAATGATAGTTTTAAATTCAGGGGAGATCATGATAACAATTATCGCTCCGTTCCTATTCCTAATTTGACCAAACTGAAATCGACTATTAATTTCCAGTGACCCCAGCTGAATTTGATTGATATCCACCGGCCAACTTAAATTTCAGCCTTCCTGTGGCCTTGTTTCGCTTGAAAGGACCAGGTGGACATGACGGTTCGGTTAGCTAGATTAGATTCTCGGAGACTTTATGGTTTGTTTTGGTCTAGACATTTTGGGTCTAGTACGGCTGCCTACGCCGACTGGACTGGACTAATCGCAAATTTCAGAAGGAGCACTATAGTATAAATCCAGAAAACAATATAAAGATCCTGAAACTTGCAGTGTAAATCAGATCCCATAATAAGGTTATTTGAGATCATACGGCATATTTGCCTGCCTTTATTGCCCATATAAAGACATGGTTAGACCTGGTGTTAAGTCTTTGTGGCCTTTGTCTGTCGTGTGGGTCAATCTTCTAACTGGGAGATGACGCTGACAAAGACCCTGTAGCCTTCACACATATCAGATAGCAGGCAGTACTCATTTTTGGCATGGTAGGTCGCCATTAAACCTGCATAGGTTTCCCCAAAAAATCAAGGAATGAGAAGTTATAGGCAGAAGCAGGCAGACAAAGTGCAACTGCACGATGAATCATTTTACCAATCCTGGTAGCCGATCTAGGGAAAGAGCAACTCTAAATAGCAGAAAGCAGGTAATAATTGCTTCAATAGAATTGTACAATCTCTTAAAATTGACTCCCCTTGCTCTGTGGATGAGTGCTAGATTTATAAATGGAATAGAAACTCCCTTTTTTTTTTTTTAAATAATAATAATAATAATAATAATAAATAGAACTTCACAAGCAATTTTCCATTGCATCCGTTGCTTTTGGAAAAGTCATAAAGTAGTCCAGTGTATGTTCAATGATGCATAGATTTAGAATGACTACTCAGAATGGGTTGGGGAAAGGATGAGTACTCAGAACAGGTTGGAGGCTTCATTGTGCTGATTTAGCATTACCACCTAAGAGCTCAATAATATTTCCAAGTTCCATCGCGTTTAGGTGATGTGAGGTTTGTCATTTACTCCAATTCGAAGCACATGCAGAGTGACTTGCCATATAAACATGACAGGCAAAATATGAATACCATTTTTCTATCAACAGAAGCAAGCTCAGGATTGTTGGTGATCAGGCCAGTCTGAAGTTTTCTCTCTCTCTCTCTCTTTGCTTCTAAGCTCATTACATTAATGTTCGTGGAATAAAAAGATAAAAAAGGGACAATCATAATGATTTTCAGGCATGCCTTGTACAAGTTCTGCCTTGACACATAATTGATGGCACCCACAACGATTAAAAAATAGAAACTATGGACCAGAGGAGGTGGACTCAGTTCTAACTTTAACAATAAAAGAATGTATAATTTATTGGTCTACCAAAAGCATTTCCTAAACAATTACAACTTCCGGACACTAGATTGTTAGCCTTTGCATTCTTAAAGGATCTGAATTAAATAGCAAAATGACCAAAAAGAAAAAATAAAAAAAAAAGAATTTTACTGTACCATAGCCTGCTGTTTGAACATCGAAACCTTCGTCCTGCAAAATCCGATGAAAAACATTAACCAAGGTAATAATCACTCAGAAGCAGCCACAATTGAGGAAATAATAAGAGATATATCTCACTTGCAGCTCTCGAATGAGTGGCAAACTCCCGGTGATAGAGTAAGGTTTTACATGACCAACTACCTCTTCAGTTGCTTTACACAAAACATGGAAGCCCTGAGAATCAAGATCACAAGCAACTCCGGGCATTGCTTCATCAAAGCTCATAGTGAGACTGTAGGAAATAGAAACTGCTTCAGGAGATTAAATCACACTAAGGATTGATGCAAGTGACAATAATTTCTTTAAGATATTTATAACTAACAAGAATAAGTAGTAAGTTGGAGATTTAGGGTGACAGCAAGAAACAAGACATACATCCCCCTCAGGTTTTCTTCAGGTAGGATATATTTTGAAACTGGACCCCGTGTTTCTAGCTTGTCTAGGTTGTCATTTATGTCATCCACATATTCTTGCAGCTTTGACTTAACATCTTTTGCACTGCAACAACGCATACAAATATGGGTGATCAGAAACTATTACCTAGCCTCACTATTTGGAAAAACAAAATCAGTGAATCATCGAGTCTATATAATAACTCCAACAAATATTTTCAACAAGTGGAAGGCTTCCAATCTTCCTTTTGTTTTGGAAAAAAGAAAGTACAGGAAGGTCTCTTACTCGTAGAAGGGAGTTAACCTGCAACCAAAAGGAAAAATGGTTAGAATTCATTTTATGTCAGCTGCCTCTGTTAAAGTAAAACTGTTTTGGCAAGATTATAAACCTGACATCTCCTGCAACTTTACACTCGCCAGGAATTTGATTGATCCCGCCTCCTGGATCTATATCAAAGAATAATTTCAGAACACATTTCTTTCCAAAGATAAATGACTTGGTAGTTCCAGCAACAAAACATACAACTCCATTGAGTTGGTTTCATGGTTGACGGTGTGGCAAATCCATATAGTTGCTCCTTCGGATGAGGGGGAAAATCCTTGTAAAATCTCGATTGGATCTCTTTTAGTGCCTCCATAGCTAGCTCCAAAGCATTTATAGCCTGTAGAGAATCCACACCTCCATATAGTTAATAAAAGGGTAGAAACAAGACATGTTAGATTGTATTACTTTGCTAACATGTTCATTCAGAAAGTGAAACTACATATATATATATATTACATACTAAAAAATCAAATCAAATCAAATCAATTCAATTTAAATCTCTAAATTCTTACAGTTAGTCCAACTATGTTAAAAACCAAATCAAATGTTTGATTCCTCGGATTTAGCTGGTCAATAATTTCATGTACCTGCTGATTTATTTTTCTTTAAATGACTTTCTATATTTTCTCCATAATTTTGAAGTCTAAATAAAGAATTAACTTGATGTATATAAGTGTACCTTCCTATTGAATAGAATTCCAAGTGAGAAATTCTATTTTTAATTCTCATTTCATGTTATCAGAGCCCCTGCAATTAGTGGTTCAATTTTTCTAGTGAGTCTCATAATACCGCTATCTCCGTTGTTTCAATTCCAAGAAGTGTATTGCCATCATGTCAAGCAAACCAAAGTCTGGTGCACCTTCATCGTCAACCACTAATAATTCTTCCAGTGTTCCAATTCTTTCCACTACATCAACAGTTTCATCCATAATCTCCCAATTCTCAGTGCTCTCAAGTATTGATTTCCCTTCTCTACAAATCACTCAACATAAACTGAATGGAACTCATTTTCGAGAGTGGTTCCAATCAGTTCTCTTGGTGATGAAAGGCAAGGGAAAGGTTGGATACCTAACTGGCACCAATCCTATGCCGTCACCAAAATCAGCCACTACTTTGGATGTAGAGAACTCTATTGTTATAGCTTGGCCAATTAATTCAATAGAACCAAAAATTTGTCGAACCTACCTCTTCTAGAACACTGCAAAGGACATTTGAGAGGTAGCACAAGAAATTTACTCAGACCTCTCAAATACAGCTCAGTGCTTCAAGATTCACTCCACCCTTTGCAGTACCAAGCAAGGAGACATGACTGTTACTAAATATTATAATGTTCTAACACCACTTTGACAGGAGATGGACCCCTTTTATGATGCAAATTGGCATTGACCGAAAGATGGAATTAAATATAATTGTATGTTGGAAAAGGAGCATGTATTTGATTTACTTTAAGGTCTTAACAAAGATCTTGATGAAGTGTGTGGATGATTACTTGGTGCAAAACCTCTTCCCACCATTCAAAAAGCATTTGTTGAGGTTTGCCATAAGGAAAGCCAAGTAATGCTAAATTCTTCAGCTAGTTCAGTTCTTGATCTAATAGCTCAAGGATCAACCCTAACTGATAGTCCCACTAGACCTTCTTCTGATTCCTGAGGCCAACGAATTAAAGACAAAATGTAGTGTGACCACTGTAACAAACCCAATCATACCAAAGAAACTTGTTAGAAAATTCATGGAAAGCTAGCCAATTGGCAGCTTTGCACCTAATGCGAACCCAAATGCTTGGCTCATATTGCAAAATTATTACATGCTGTTGAAGAGTCAAATCAATTGAACCTTTTTGCCGAGCAATTTGAAGTGTTGCAACAAATTCTAAATCAAACCAAACTTTCCAAGGTTCCCAAGTTCACCGCCTCTCACTCTCCCATAACTTCTATTGTCCAACACAATAATGCACAATACTGCTTTATATCTCAAATAATTTCAAGGAATTCAAGGATTGTTGATACTGGAGGATCTGACCATATTTATTGGGTCTTCTATTCCATTTTCTACATAAGAAGCCTTTGGGAATGATATTAAAATTTTAGTAGCTGTTGGTCAAGGAATTGTTATTCTTCCAGATTTAATGTAGAAATTTGTTTTACATATTCCCAACTTTCAGTGTAACCTTTTATTTGTGAGCAAATTAACTAAAGATTTTAATTGTGTTGACTTATCTTTAGAGAGAATGATTGGTAGTGCTAAGGAGCAATGACTTATATCATCTTTCAAGTGCTAGTTCTCCTTCTAAATATTCATCTTTTAGGAATTTTTCTTTGTTAGCTATTTCTAATTCTGATGTAACACCATGACATTAATGACTTGGGCATTCTAACTTCACCTACTTAAAGGCCTTGCATCCACGTCTGCTAATCAATAAAGATGTTAACTCCTTTCATTGTGAACATTGCATCTGTGCCAAAAATACTAAGAAAAATTTTTCTACTCGATCTTACAAACCTTCAAAACCATTTCATTTGATTCATAGTGACATTTAGGATCTCATTGGCATTTCAAGTCTCATTAGGACAAGGTGGTTCATCACTTTTATTGATGATCATACTCAGGTTTGATAGGTATTTCTCATGAAAGAAAAATTCAAAGCTAGCGAAATTTTTAAATAGTTCCACAAAATTATTCAAAATGCCTTTTAATCCTCTATTCACAATGGCCATGAATACTTTGATAACAAGCTTACCCAATATTTTATTGACTATGAGATTTTTCATCAAAGTCCATGTGCTTACTCCTCCAAGCAAAATGGGAATACTAAACAGGAGAATTGACATCTTCTTGAAATTATTCAGTCAATGATGTTTGTTGCCAATGTTTTGAATTTTTTATGGGGAGAAGCCATTCTTATAGCTTCTTACCTCATTAATCACCTACTTTTTAACAGTTTACAATTTCAAACTCCTTTAAGTGTTAAGCTTCAAACATTTCCTTAAATTCACCCTTTGCAATCTCTTTAACCCAAAATTTTTGGCTGCATTGTTTTTTGTTTACAATCATAATCCTACACTAAGTAAACTTGACTCTAAAGCTCTTAAATGTGTGTTTGTTATTTACTCTCCCACTCAAAAAGGGTACAAATGCTATTGTTCATCTCAGATTCTTTGTGTCATGTGATCTATCTTTCCTCAAAGATCGACCCTTCTTCTCTAATGTCTCTCTTCAAGGAGAAAAACTGAATGAAGAAAGTCATCGAGATTTCTCAATTTATCTTCCTATTTCACTTCCTTTAACCCAAGATAGTTCTAATAATTAATTATCCCAAGATACTGATTCAGGAGGACAACATGTACTGAAGGAAATATTGATTTACTCAAGAAGGCCAAAAGCTACTCAATAGGGTCAATCATCCAATTTGGAGCCAAGCCCGAAAGATAAAAAGGAAGACATTGCACAAATAGATGAATTGAAAGTCCCTATTGCAATTTAAAAGGGGGTAAGGTCTTGAACTCAACATCCTATCACTAATCATTTGATTTATTCAAAGTTATCTCTTCAATATAAGGCATTCACTATAAAGATAGATAATATAGAAACTCCGAAGGATATCTAAAGTGCTTTGAAAGATCAAAATTGGAAGTCAGTCATATTTAAAAAGATGAAAGTATTAACAGAAAATAACACATAAGAGATTGTTGAGTTACTCAAAGAAATGAAAGTTGTTGGATGAAAATGGGTGTTCATAGTAAAATATAAGTTAGATGGAAGCATAGAGAGGTATAAAGCTGGATTGGTGACCCAAGAATTCACCCAGACCTTCGGCATAGACTGGAGATCCTTACTCCAGTCATCAAATTAAATTTTATTAGAGTGTTGATGTCTTTGCCAATCTTAATTAGGAGCTACACCAGATAGATATAAAAATTGTCTTTCTGAATAGGGAGTTAGAAAAAAAATTTACATAAGAATTCCACTTGGCTTTGACACTGAAGAAAAAATAGGAAAGTATGTAAGCTGAAAAGGTCATTAAAACAATCTCCAAAAGCAAGGTTTAAGAAATTCAGCACAGCTATTAAGAAGTTTGGGTATATCAAGGGACAATGGAATCAAACTTTGATCACCAAAAATGCAGATAATGGAAAAAAAAAAAATCGATCATAATTGTTTATGTGGATGACATTATTGTAAAAGTTCAAGAAACACTTAAAGGCAGAATTTGAAGTTAAAGACCTAAGGACTTTTCAGTATTTCTTAAGTATGGAAGTGGTAAAGAATAGACAGGGTATTTATCTCTCAAAGGAAATATACCGTAAATTTTTTGAAAGAAACTGGAAAGTTAAGTTGCAAGCAAGCCAGAACTCCACTAGAAAATAATTGGAAAGCAGAAGATACAGAAAGAAATGTTCTAGTAAACAAAGGGAGACACCAGAGATTAGCAAGGAAACTTATTTACTTATCTCTTACTAGACCTGATATTGCGTCTGCTGTAAGTGTGGTTAGTCAATTTATGCATTTCCTTAATCAAAGACATTTAAATGTCATGAATCAAATTTTCAAGTATCTAAAAGGAAAACCAAAGTAAGGGCTCATCTTTTGAGAGAATGAGGAAAGAGGAATTAAAGGCTTTGTGGATGCTGATCTAGTTGACTCAATTGAAGACAGAAGATCTACCACTAGTTATTATACTAAGGTATGGGGTAATCTAATCACACGGAGAAGTAAAAAGCAATCAATAATATCTCAAAGCAATGCTAAAGCAAAATTTAGAGCTATTGTTCAGGGAATTTATGAATTACAATAATTGAATAGACTAATGAGTGATTTTAAAATCCTTTGGTCTAATCCTATAAAAATCTACAGTGATAGTAAATCAGTAATTGGTATAGTTCACAGCCCAATCCATCACAATAGAACCAAACATATGGAGATTGATCGTCATTTGGAGTGATCAATCTATCCTATGTTCCAACCAAGTTCCAAGAAGTAGACATTCTTACCAAGACTGCCTAAATTAGGGTTTGAGTTCTTGCTAAGCTGGAAATAATAAATATATATTCTTCAGCTTGAGGGGAGTGTTAGAAAATTAAATTAAATCAATTCAAATCCCTAATTTCTTGCAGTTAGTCTAATTATGTTAAAAATTAAATCAAATGTCTAATTCCTTGAAGTTAACTGACCATTGATTTGATATATCTGTTGATTTATTTTTTCTTAAATGACTTTGTATATTTTCTCCATAATTCTAGGGTCTAAATAAAAAATTAGTTTGATGTATATATGTATATCTTCCTATTGAAGAAAAATCCAAGTGAGAAATTCTATTTTCAATTCTCATTCCATCACATATTACCAAGGAATTAGAAAAAGACCCCAACAATGTATGTGATTCATTATGTATAGATAGTTAACAGATGGATCAAGTTCTATAGTGTTGCTCATTAGTGATGGAAAAAATAGTTCATTCTTTATGTGTGTCTGCCAATATTATCATTGTGGCTCTGCAAAATTGGTGTTTTACTACCAATCACAAGTTTCACATTGAGTGTGCTACTCATATTGGAAAATATGATCAAGATTGCTCTATCATGTTTAAAAAGCACTTCTGTAGAAGGAACACGGTCAAAGACTTCATTCCACTAGGACAGCAAATAAGAAGATCAGTGAGATTGGTAAAGGTCGGTGATGCATAGGAGTAATCCTATGGCTCAAAGGTCTCAAAATTTGTGGGCTATGCCAACTAAAGAATCGCCCGATCATCACTCATTTGCTTGGAAGAGTTGAAGCCAGACAGCAAAATCTCAATAAGCTAATGCCATGTTGGCCTATGACACATAACATGTGTAAAAACATGCATATACAAATTTATAGCATGATGAAAATAACCACACATACACACACCAAGTCAGTTGCATTAAGAAAAAAAGAAACATAAAAGAAAGACTGCCCAGCATCACTTGCATATCAATAACTGGGATACTTTCAAATTTAGCTTTTTGCTGAATCAATGTTTAGTTCTTAAAACAGACAAGAAGCATCAGTATACCAGGCATTATTTCTCATTCTTTCTGCCAAATAAGAGTTAAGTACATGATTCAAATCAGTTAGGGAGGCTCTTGTGCATTATTTCCTATTAAGTGAGACAATATCAAATCTACTAAGTCCTTCCTTTCTTCAAATCTTAAAAAAAAAAAATCCTGTTAGTTGTCATATTTAATTATTTGATTTAAAAATTAATACCATGTATTCACAACAATAGAGTTGAGAATTCAAAGCAGACCACATTAAAGTTCTCCAAACAACCCTCTTCAGTCATGGGGAATCCCTTATCTCACTTGCATAAACCACATCCCTTTTGGTGCAGCATCCTCAGTTAAAACAGTCTGCACACATCTAGGAATGGACTTTGCAATGAAAAATCAGGAAGAGAAATTGCTTCTAATTGGAAATCTCTTTTGGAAAAAACACAAATTCCATTACTTTATCATTGCCATGTGCTTTCATTTTAGAGATTGAAGTTTTTCTGTTCCTTTTTATTCTATTTTGTGCTTCTAACTAACTTCCGATTCATTTTTCTTCAACTATCTACGAGATTTAAGAACCAGAACCAATCCCTGCAAATTCTGTTGAGTTTCACAAATTAATAACAAAGATAGGTGGAACCCCACACACCTAAAGTTTCATATGCATGATTGGACAACAATATAACAAACATTATAGAATACCTTATGTGCTAAACCACTGTGGAAAAGTTTCCCGGTCACATGAAGTTTCCATGGTATCATACCACCAGTTCCAATGCAAGGTTGCTTATCAGCTGTGTCAATCCAGAAACTGCAAATGCAGGATGTCAATGTTTGGGTCAAATTAGTATCTCAGTAAGCACAAAAGGGTAGCTCAATGTAATCAGTTAAGCCATAATGTGTCAGTCCTTATAACAGATGCATCATTTATGTGTATTTCTGTTTCACTAAAAGAAGAAATATGGATTACTTACAGAGGACCTCCCTTCAGCTTACTAAGCAATCC
Organism: Bruguiera parviflora; assembly: GCA_019804595.1. NCBI lineage: Eukaryota > Viridiplantae > Streptophyta > Magnoliopsida > Malpighiales > Rhizophoraceae > Bruguiera > Bruguiera parviflora. Next base: position 2,878,535 of record CM034058.1, on the reverse strand, counting down.
ATCTTTCACAAGGGCATCAACACCAACCCCCGTTATAGATGAATTCTCTTCATTAGCAATAAAGACTGCAACAACTGTTGACTTCAATTTTGGCTTTGTCTCCCCCAACCTTTTCATGAGTTCAGTCACAAGTGCAACATGCCCCAGGCAATCAGTAGTTCCACGTGCACAAAGTTTGTCTCCATCAATGCTCAATGAGAATGGATCAAACTCCTGTATACACATTCACCATAACATGAATAACAATTTGCACTTTATGACAGAAAACAAGTCACTCTGTCAGGAACAAAGAGTCACTAGCAAAAACCAAGCCAATCTAGGACTCACATGAAATGGGTATACCTCAAATAAACAAAATACCAAGTTTTTAGAAAAATTTAGGGACGACCCAGAAAACAAATATTGCCAATAGAAAAAATTTAAGGACTTCAATCATTAAAAAGAGATGTAAAAACAATTCAACACAATTTTCACCTTCAATTCTGCACCATCAACTCAATCCAACACACACCCAAACCCAGGTCAAATTCAGCAATTACTATATATAGCTAAGCACGAATTGCAGAAGTGAAACTCCAAGAACCAATCCAAACCCACGAAATAAAAGGCTAAAAACAATGTCCAACAGCGATAAAAAGCAAACTCATTTGAGAAAAAAAAAAAAGGGAAAGAAAGAAAAGAAAGAGAGCAGCAAACCCAGTCATTGGGATCAGCAGTGACAACATCCATGTGCATGCCAACAAAAGACAGGATCTTTCCAGGCATAGTGCCAGGGTACTCCACAATGAGATTGCCTCTTCCAGGGAAATAAGAAACATGATTCAAAATCAAGGGACCTCCTCCATTGGTGGTGCTGTAAGGCAGGAGTGCATCCAAAACATGCTTCACCACCCTGTCTTCTTCTGGGATTAACTCTGGTGGGTTGTTTTGGACATGTTTGGACTCTCCAATCACCTTCCCCAGAAGTTCAACAAACGATTCCTTGTTCAGCTCTCCTAGGGTTTCTTTGACGCCCGCCATCTCCACGTATACAGATTGGCTGTGAGTGGAAACAAGGCAGCCTAAGCCAGTGATGAGTTCTAATAAACTAATGGGTGCGTTGGCCTTTTTTTTTTTTCTTTATTTTAATTTAACCTTAAACTCGAAAAGATACTGACAGTTAGACAAAAAATAAAACTAAATATATATACTCAATAAAAATGAAAAAAATAATAATAATAAAAAAAAAATATATATATATATAAGGAAACTGTCTTTCTTTTCCTCTTTTTTCTTTTTCTTTACGGCTATAAAAAAGGAGTTAAAGTAATCTACCTACAACAAGCATGTTATGTTATATTCATGACATAATTATCGTTTTCAAAAAATATTATGATATCAATCTCAATTTTAACTTAGAAAGAGCCTAAATAAATTGCTAATTAAGTCAATCTAATAGATTTATAATTTAATGTTAAATTGATTGCATTTTATATCATTATAACATTTATATGGTACATGTTATGTCATGAATGTAAATTAAATTCTTAATTATTTCGAATCGTTATTAGTCTTTGCCGCTTAATCAATTTAATACTGTTAATTTTTTTATATTTTTAAATTTCAAAAATAAAATACAGAATTTATACAAAATTTTTTTTAAAAAAATACTTGCATGGTATCGTTCAAAGGCTAAAGAATTTTTTAATAAATAAATAAAAAATCTCATATTGTTAGCAAATGAAAATATTTTAAGTAAGAGCTTAATGTTTTAGTTTATGAAAAGGGACGAGAAGAAAGCTCAACGTGGGCTTAATGTTTGATTGCGTGCCACTCTTCGCTCGGTGGATATATTTAATTTTTCTATTTTAATACTTTGACCTCATAATTTTCATAAAAGGTATCTTGAGGCGTACTTAACTAAGATTTACGATTTACAAGAATTTTTCTTTTTTTTTATTTGTTTTTTTTGCCAACAATTTACAAGAATCTTTATCGTCCCATATTATTTTCCAACTTT
>CM034058.1:2708911-2876526 GCA_019804595.1 Bruguiera parviflora | reverse complement strand
TTACTTCTTTAAGCAACAATTTACAAGAATCTTTATCGTCCCATATTCTTTTCCAACTTTCAAAAGTGTTTTATGCCTCACGATCATATTCTAGTCTCCCTCTGTCCTGCAACAATATTATATGGTTCACATTGGCCGCAAATTAAGGTTTGAATTAGTTGGGGGGGGGAGAGAATTGCACGTCACAAAACAAATCTTTCGTGCATATATTTCTATCTAGAATTTTTTTAATTAAAAAAATTCATTAAATTATAAGTTATACAATATAGAGCATAATTCCCATTTTATACAATATAGTCATGTGGTGTTTCAAAATTTGAACAATAACCCTAACACAACTCATGGGGAGTTCCCGTCATACCGTGTAATGTCTAAATTGTTAACCATGCCTAAATTGCGTTGTGCATAAATTACATTTCATGCAAGAATTAAAAAAATTCTCCCAAATTCATCTATTATTTTTTTTTATAAAAAGATTAAAAGTTTATTTGTGTTTACTATTTTTATTAAAAAAAAGATAATAAAGTTATTTTCAAATTTACCTGTTACTTTTATTTAAAAAAAAAAACTTATTTATACTTACTATTTTTATTTAAAAAGAAAAAAGAAGTCAATGTCTATTTTTTTTTTTTAATAAAAGAGCTACTCTTATATGGCTGAAAGAGAATGAGCTACTAGTTAAATGCAATGATTACGTAGAACTCTAGTGCATTAATTGTGAAAACGAGGACATAAATTATATTTGCTAATGGGATAAATCACAATTTATTCTTACTATTTTTTCATACGGTCTTGTAACTTTAACTTTTTGTCATTTTTAGTCCAATAATTTTTGTTTACATTTCATTTAAGTTTATTTTTAAAAGTAAGTTCATCAACCCACTAAAAATCGTAATTAACCCAAATAGAGTATGCCAAAAAAAAAGAGAAAAAAAAATATGTGCATTATTTTTTTGATTCTAGACTTTTGTATATTTTTAAATTCCTTGTCATATGAGTTCACTTTGGACTTCTTTGCGTTTTCTTCTTCTTCAAAAGCAATAATTCTGATATTATTCAATTTTTGTGTATTATTTTGACAACTCAAAACAAATGTGCCCGAAAATTAAACTTACGAATATTTTAGTGATTTTTATCCTAAAACTTGTTATTAAACTTTACTGGATAAATGAATATTTAAAAACAAGAGAGGGAAAAATAAAGAGAAATAAACACAAATGGACAACAAATGAATTCATAATCAATGATTAATTAAGTAGAATAAGTGATGAAACATAATTAGTTCAGAGAAACAATACAAAAAACTTAGGGTTTGTTTGTTTATTGGAAAATAATTTTTTTGTATAAAATATTTACTAAGAAAAATTATTTTGATGAAAATAAATTATTTTCTATTATTAGTTATAATACTAAAATTGGTTTAGAAAAATATTTTCTTGTATTTGGTGCCCATATAAAAAAATTGTAAATTTTTTAAAAATAGTACGAATAATAATTTATGATAAAATTAATAAAATAACATATAAATGAAGTTTTATCTTTTTTTAGACAATTAAAAAATTACAATTTTGTCCAATTCAACAAAGCATACTCATAATCAATGCAAACAATAAAAATGTTAAAATTGAAAAAACAAAGAATAAAAGAAAAAAAAATTAGGGTTAAAAAAATTTCTAAAATTAAAAAATAAATTTAAAATAAAGAACAATATTGTCACGAGAAGAATAAAAATATTTTAAAAACTAGTTTGAAAGGTGACTAAGAGGCATATGAAAAAGAAAAGATTTGGGTGATTATCTTATTTCTATCTCTTTTTCTGGTTGCCTTGCATTTCTCTCAAATTTTCTTCTTCTTTTTTTCTTTTATTTTTATAGTTCACTCTTTTAGATCAAAAATGACTTCTACTTGGCAGGAGGTGAAATCTTTTTTTGTCAAAAAAGAAAAAACTCATCACTTTCTACTCGACTTATAAAATGTTTTTTATTAATCACGATTTTTCATTACATCAAACATTGAAAAGTAAAGAAAATATTTTATGCAAAATAAATGCATCCTTATTATTATTATTATTTTTAGTTAAAGCCAATCTCATCATTAAAATTGGTCTAATTAACGTGGTCATGTTGTGAACTTGCCCAAGAGTATGGCATGACCGTCGGCTTTTACTTATGAGGTCCCAAAACCTTTCTTATGGTTTATGTACATTCTTTTATTATTCTTCATGTACAAATTCTTTTCCGTAGCTTTGAGGTCAAATGTTATGGATTCTAACTTCTAAAAGATTTGATGTCCAAAGCATTTGGGTATAAAAATTAAAGCAGTCTTTAAGTTTGGACAATGTTTAGGTCGAATTCAACTAAATATTGAATTTGTTGTTGTCGATCCAAGTCCTTGTACAGATAGTAGGCTCATAGTACCCTGATGATTAGAGAAAAAGTAAGTAAATTCTTTATAATAAGATGCTTTTTAGTAGTTATGTAAGTTTCTTATTTACAATATGTAGAGTATATTGTGCAAGTAATGCATCATATATGTGCTTGAACAAAGCAAAAAATATAGAAGAGTCTTCCTACTCTTACTCTTATGGATAAGGACAAGTAAAGAGGTGATTCCATAATAAAATGATTCATTTGGGGTATCGAAATATCGGTATTTAGTGCTCTAAGAGGTAAAGTCATGGAAGTTATTGACATTATAACTGAGAGAATGGTAGATGAAGTCGGCTGAGAGAAGGTATTAAGAAAATAGAAATATAGGATTTAAGTTTTGATATGCCAATAACGATAAGAGTAAAAAAATGATAAATTTAGAGGAGAAATAACAGAAATGAACATTTCATCGAACCATTCAAATGATAAGAGCGACGAGCGGTGTGTACAAAGGGTATGAACGTAGTCATCGCAAGTTGATAACTTGTCCTTATTAGAAATTCCTTGTTGAATGCAAACAATTGCAATGATTTTATCCTATCACGATTAAATTTCAAAGATTATTTGGCTTGTTGGCCAAGGCTACAAACTCATTGAATATATTAGTGTAGCGCGTGTGTGGATCAGAACATTTAAGGGTATCCTAGACTTGTTATTGCCTAAGACACATCAATAGGATAATTCTAGTGAAGTTGAAGTTAGACAAAGAAATAATTGACATTATTAGTGTTTAAAGAAGTGGGATAAGATAAAATTGAAAAGAAAAAATTGTTGGATGACATAATTAAACTAATGAACTTTAACGAAAGAACAAAGAAATTGTTGAAAAAAATTTAGATAGGCAAGTAGAAAGTTGTGTAGTTGAATTTGAAAAAGTACGCAAAGGCTATGATTTTAGATGGAAAACGATGAAGATGAATATATAGTGACTTTCATTGATATTGCTAATATCTATTCTGTCCGACCATTTTTTTCCTTAAATTTAAAAAACTGGATGTTAGGCATAAAATAATGACCCCGAGATGCAACTTCCCTTCTTAAGTTATGTTTAGCACTAGGGCTTTACTTTATGTTATAATTTGTTGGGTTCGAATTACAAGTTGTAGTCTGTTGTTTTTTTAAAAGATCTGCCAGTCTAACCATTTCTTTCTATTGCAATGAGCCCATGTTCATTAAATGTTACGCATTACAATCTTTGTTTTTCCTTTTTGGGTTATAAGGAGGCCAAAAAATTAAAAAAAAAAAAAAAAGAGAACAGAATCGCCAGTAATAAAACACAGAACCAAAAAAATTCGAACAAAAATAGAAGTTGACTGTCATCACTTTTAAAGGTAGCCCATTTACATTAGGTTATTAAACCTGACCCATCATTATTGCAACACCGTTGTCATTACAATACCAACACCTGTCTTCACAATTTGTCTTGAGACCAGCCCATCTTTAGCTCTAACCCATTTCCTGCTTCATTCGCCCAATCTCGACGGCTATCCATAATGCTACATCCTCAGTGTTGGGATTAGCCTTGTGATGACAGCCCTTTTCCCCCATGTAAATTATTATGTTTGAAAAAGAAGAAAAATTCTTGGATAAGCACCCAAAAAAATAAAAAATCGTTAATTAAGATCTACATCCAATTTTTGATCAATATGAAATGGTGGAGATGGCGTTGCAGATGGTGTTAGTGCTGTAGCAAGAGCGGGGATTACGTGTCAATATGAGGGTGGAGGAAAGATGGGTTAGTCGGTGGGGATTTACCCATCTTGGAATCTTTAAGATTTGACCTAATTGATTTTGAATTTTATTACTAATTATCTTTATTAATTCTATTAAGTATTCCTATTTTATTTTATTTTTATTAGTATTTTATATATCTTTTACTTAGTTATTATATTTGTTATATATATATATATATTTACAATTAGTCACTAGAATAATCTTAAATGAGGTGTATCTATGTAGTTTATTTGTTTTACTCTTTGAGTTTTGATCCTTTCGCTCAAAATATCCTTGAGAGTTCTTGCTACTTAAACATCAGTATATTATAATTATTAAGTTTAAAAATCAAAATCAAAACGTCTTAACCGAGATAGTTATAAACAAAAGAAAATCAAAGCCACACCTTTTTAAACTACGCAAAGTGGGTGGCTTGAGCCTTCCTTTGGATTAAAATATTAAAATTAAAAAATAAAAAAAAGGAAAATGACCTAAACTAAAAGTGGTCGGCTGTGGTATAGCAATTGCTGGCTTTCAACTATCATTTTATTATCTTATGGAGACACATGCAAGATAACATTTTTCTAATAGTTTTTATGTGAAAAAAAATTACTAACAAAAGAGCTAAGGAATAAAATTTATATTTCCAAACTACCCTTATCAAATCAAGATCACTTTTTTTAAAAAAATCTATTTATATTAAATAGTAAGCACTTATATTGGACAAACGACAAGAGAAAATAAATTGGTATAAGAATACGCTTTATTTAGCAAGAAAATGACACATGCTTTCGAAACTTCATCTAATCAAATATTTTATATTTCCATCGTGTCTCGTATAACATGATACTTTAGGTATTTTAATTATTGAAATGAAAAATTTGTCTATAAATTTTTTGCCCAATTCGATTCAATTTGAATAACCCTTTTACTTTTCATATATCTACTGATTTCTTTCAACAACTCTTTCAAGATCGAGTTTACTTTACTTTCATAAATCAACTCCGCACAGTGGTATAGAGAATGAAACAATGGTGTTTTACATAATAATATATGGTCAGCATAACTTTATATATATATATATATATATATATATATATATATATCTTCTTTTTATTATTTCTTTTAAATCATAGAATGAACAAAGAGGGCACAAAAAATGAAGCAACTGAGAAAAGGAAAAGGGGCATTTCTATAATTTGAAGTTACGTAACGAAAGGATTGATGCAATATATAAACACAATTGGCACTTGATGAACTTTTTTTTGGGTTAGTCCTATCTTTTTCTATATTCATATCTTTTAATACAAATATTTTATATTTTTCACTTGTCACATCTCTTTTTTAATAGTTTTGTTCATGATTATAATAAGTATCTTTTGAATGACCATTATTTTGATTCATAATAAGAGTCAGATTCACAACTAAAATGATGAGACAAATATGTATCTTTATTTGAAACAATACAAGTTCAAATTTCAGTGACCATAAGCAACATAACCTAAAATTTCTTCCACTCAAAAAAACAAAAAACCAAAAAAAGTATCATAACCTAAAATTTCAATTTCTTTTTAAGTTTTCGAAAATCTAATGACATGTATTATAAACATAATGGGTAACGAATTTTGTGACCCATGCTAGTTTTTATTGTTTCAGTATAATTAAGAATTTACCCATTGAGAAACAGATAAAAAACCTATAAATATATAATTACAAAGACATACGCAAGTATATATAGAAAACAAGGATGGATGTAACGATTTAGACTTTGGTTCACCATGGACATCCATTGGATTTGTAACCAATTGATGGTTTCATTGGATGGTGTGAACATTCCTCTGGTATCAATCGATGGAAGTAATCCCCACGGAAATGCATCCCCACAGACATACTTTATACAGTTAGTTGTGTAACAGAAAATGACAATTTAAACAAATGATGCTCTTACACACTCAGCTTTCTTATCCCGCTTATGGCGATGATGTTGCCGGTCCGTGCCCTAGCCGGAGCTCTAAATCAAGCTCTTCATTTGCCAATTCCTTGCAGTTCGTGTTAATCTTAATGTTGGCGATGCTATTGCTGTTGTCCGCGGATAATGCCGGCTCGGCCTTGCTAGAGTAACAAGGAGAAAAATTCTCCTCCAGTGGCGGTGCTACCGAGAAAGTAAGGGATTTTCCTGTCGAGCCACTGGTGGGACACGGTGAGATGGAGAGAAGAGTAGAGGGTGACTCAATAGCACATGCATTGACATTTGTGGGAGTGAAAATCCCACCAGGTTGAGGTAATTGGTACAGTAAGCTTAGCCCACAATTTGTCGGAAATTCTTGGTTTGGAATTATAAAAGGAGATGATGAGGAAGTGCGTATGGCTGATAGGTTGGGGTTGATTGATGAACCAGCCGGCTGTGCTTGCTGGAGTCGTCTAGCCCGGACCCGGCGGTGGATGTTCATGTGGCCGCCTAGGGCTTGAGCAGACCTGAATTCCCTTCTACAAAAGGTGCAAGTATAAGACCTAGGCGGCCAAGTTGTGTCCATTTCATTAGCAGTGTCCTCAGCAAAGGCTCTAACGTCCCACGAGTCATCATCTTCTTGAACTTGCTTAGATTTCCCCATCCACACGCCACCGGAGGATGCCACACTGCTATGTTGGTGCTGATGATTTTATTGAGATTGAGATAATTTTTGGAGTTGGGTGAGGAACAGAAGGCCAAGTTCGGCAGCCATGGTGATAGTAGTATTTAAGATGGGTGATAGAGAGGTGGTGTGGGAATGGAACAGATGGAGAAAGAGAGTTAAATGGGGTGGATGGGGCTAAGGTAAAAGATGGAGACAAAGTGAACCAAACACTATACACTGGGGATATCACTATGTTTTTTTTGTGTTTCTAAGCAGTTGGATTTTGGCAAGAACATCATTATAACAATTTGGCCTCCCCCAACTAGCTATCTTCACATGTAAAGACAACAATCTACACTTTAGCTTCAACGCCCCGCTGTTTAGTGGTTTAATTAGTGTCGTAATGCATCATCTGCCGGATAGTTTAGGTACAAATCAAGGGTGAAATTTGGAAACCTTCTAGGAGGTTTATATCATTAGAATGATGTAAGTGACGATGGCCTTGGGCTTCCAAAACATGTCGTTTCTTAAGAGTTTGTTCAGTTACATTACTAAGTTTTTTTATTGTTGTTTTTTGATATATATTATTCGTTTTTTTTTTTTGTTATTGTTAAATTGGTATTACTTGATATCCGTTTTTAATTTTTTTATTATCATTAATAACTATTTTGTTATTTTTTATAATAAAAAAAAACGAAGAGAAAAAAGATATGTTTCAATATTTTAATGGAAATAATACAATATAAAATTAAATCTTATAATAATAAATTTAAAATTCAAATAAATTAATAGAATATTAAAATATAACTAATTGATTTTTAATTTTTTAAAATACAATACTAAAAGTAAAACTAGAAGGAATGAAATTTGATCGAAGAATTAATGAAGTCGAGGTGAAAAGAATTTTAAAATTAGAGGAAGATTAATTTTAGAATTAATTAAGAAAAATGTGATTTTGGGGTTAAATTTTTTTTAAGAAAATTAAGATAGAAGTGGAACAATTTCACAAAAAGGAGATGAAGATAAAATTCAATTTTAATAAAGAAGAAAATAAATAATTAAATAAATACAAAGATATAAGAAAGGGTAGGGGACAGCGAAAGAGGAGAAAAAAAAAGGAAAAAGATGGTAGTGGAAAAATTTCACAAAAAGGAGACAAAGAAAAAATTCAATTTTAATAAAGAAGAAAATAAATATATTAAAAAAAAGATAGAAGAAAAGGTAATGGACAGCGAAAGAGGAGAAAAAAAAAAAAGGAAAAAGATGGTGTGTGAGGACAAAGAGAAAAATAAAAGGGAAAAAATGTTTAAAAAAAAGGAAAGAAAGATATATTTATATTATAATTAAATTTAAAATTCAAATAAAATTACAAAGAATTCATGAAAAGAAAAGGAGGAGAGAAAAGAGTGCACAGAAAGAAAGATGAAAGAGATTAAAAAAGAAAAAGAAAAAGAATACTTATAATTGAATATAAAATTTAAATAAATTAAAAAAAAGAAAAAATTTTTATTCTGTTTTTTTTTCTTAGATTTAATTTTTTTAAAGATATTTTTATTTTTTAACAGAAAACACAAATTGAGTAAGATGAATTATAAATCAAAGTAAAGTAAAGTCCTTCATAAACCCCTTTTGCACACAAATTCTCAGGAATTTCGATGGAGAAATTATTATACGAAACGTCCAGCCATCTCAATGGCGACTTGTTGCCAAGTTCACTTGGTAGATGACCGCCAAGCTTGGTTTTTTGAACAACGTGAGCTTCTACATGTTTGGAGACATGGCTAATACTCTCTAGTAAAGGGCCTTCACGTCAGGTCTTGAACAAGCTCGGTGACTCCCAGCACACATTTCAACGGGAATCGTATCAGTTAAAACTCGTTCGCGGAAGTTTCAAATCTTGCCAACTTCGTCAAGTTTGAAAATCCCATCGGCAGCTCATCGAAAAGAGAGTTCTCGTATAGGTCAACTTGAACTATGCTCTTTAACTCCGTGAGTGGAATCAGGATTGACCAGCAGGTCTGTTCTCAGCCAAATCTAGATTTCTCTAGTCGAGCTAGCTGGCTTAGAAGAATCTCCGGGATGGGTGCCACAATGCTACAATTAGTGAGCCAAAGAAACTCGAGGTTCAAAATCACACTTACCCATTTTTAAAAGTTGGAGTCAAAGTTCATAAAATTGATGGCTCAATCGTGAACTTGTACTAAATATGGGAGGTTGGACAATACCCTCTAGAGTTTACTCGGTGGCATTGCTGCTACATATGGGTCGTATCTTCAAATAGCTCTCGATACTCTCGCAATATCAACAGTCATTTTGAAATCCTTGCTTTCTCGTACAATCCCATTGAAGGATGCATGCTAGTAGCTTAAGGAGCAAATCGAGTTCAAAAAGTGACAACTCATGTTAGGCCTTATGCAATGATAAAAACTTAACAGTACTGCAATTAACATAAAGAATGGAATTCAAACACAAAAAGATTTTATTGACGTTTCAAAAAAAAAAAAAAGAAAAAAGAAAAAAAAAACCCATAATGAACATGCTGCCAGCCATAGTCAAATATGTTCCATGGCCCCTAAAACATGCAATCTACCATAACAATGATAAATTCAAAGCATATAAATCATATGGCCGTTCAAGACAATCTGACACGTTCGAGCACAACCCAACAATGGACCACGATAATTTATCTTGCCATAATAAGAAACAAATCAATGTAGTTTCACGCTATGATCACATTTATGAATTAAACACTCGTCTATAACCAAAAATGCCAATAAGACGCAAAAATCATATAATCATATTGACACATCAAAATAATTCAATAGAGCACATGATCTAACAATAAATCCTTTAAATGAGTGGATGAGGACTTCCGTAGTAGGTTTGTTGATTTATTTATGAAACACGACCACATGCTAGATTGAGTGCTATGGAGAGCAGGGATGGAGGCATATTGTAAATAGTGGGAGCCAATGGCCCTACTCAAAAAGGGGAAAAAAAAAAAACATAATTTACATGAAATAAAAAATTTTGCTCCCAGTCAAATTTTTTTCGCCCCTACTCATAAATAGAAATTGTTAGAAAAATTGATTCAAAATTCAAAATTTTGGATTTGTCGTCAGTTTTTATAATTCCTCCGAAAAATTAGTTTATTTAATCTATTAGATTTAAAGCAAATATATACATGATTTTAGGTAACTAATACAGGATTTAGATGAATTTGTTCCATCTTTTAATTTGAAATTAATGAAATGATTAATATTTGTCCAATTTAGAATTTGAGCTTCTCTCTTTCGGTGATTGGATAAAATGTCCTTGTACATACGTGACAATTGTTCCCTCACGACCTATTAGATCGAAGAATTAATTTCTTATCTCACCCTTACGATGTAATAGACCAAGGACTGTTCAACTCTAGTCGTTGTCTTCCGGGTTGAGTTCCTTTTTCTCGCGTAAGATGAAACAACCAAACTCCGTTGAATCAATAATATGCGTTCGTTTACACACTTCCCACTTAGATGCTGACTATTATATATGCCCAAAAATAAGCCTCTAAGCAACAACGTCCCTACGTGTAAATTGTTAATATTGTTACCTTCTTGTCTTATAAGAAAGTTCTTGACAATTTAAAGAAACTATGTGCCGATTAGTCGTTGTTTTAGAAAATAATCAAGTTAAGATTGTTAGATTTTTTAAATAAATTTATTATTATAAATTTTAATTTTTTAGAATTGATGAAATTAAATATATTAATATAAATAATATCGTAATTGATATATCTAAATTTATAAAAATCAAAATCATTAATACATCTATATAATTTATTTTAAGTTAATAATTAATGTTTTTAACTTTCACTATAATTATATATTTTTATATGAAATTTTTATGTGTATTAAGAAAAGAGAAAATTGGTTATACATTTTTTCTAATTTTTATTATAATTAATTGTTTTTAAATAAAATTTTGTGTGTATTAAAAAGAGAGACAATTGGTCATATATCTTTTCTAATTTTTACTATAATCATATATTTTTAAATAAAATTTTTTGTGTACTAGAAAAGAAGAAAACTAATCATATATATATAGCATATTTATTAATATTTGAATTAAAATGCCAAATTATAAATTTTAATAGTATAATAATATATAAAATTATTTTTTACTAATTGAATCATGTTATGAATAAGTTCTTAATAAGAATATTATTTGAAAATATTATAATATGACTAATTAAAAAATTTTAATATTCTTTTATTTGATCTGATTAAAATTTATTATATTAATTATTATATACAAATAATAACAATAATTTTTTGTAATTTTATTATAATATTATAATATGATAAACTATTTAGTATAAGTTATAATAATCATGCTTTATATATTCAAAATATTCTTTTTCATATATTACAATGCTTGTAATCTATTATACAAAAAGCCATAAGATATATATAAATTCATAATAATTCATAATAATATTACGTAAAGAATTTTTTATTAAAAATTAATAACATATACATATTTATATGATATAATAAAAAATATATAATATATATTAGAAATACATTAGTAAATTTAAAATATCATTATATCATATATTATTAATTATCATTAATATAATTAAGATCTATTTTAAGAACATATTCTTTACATAATATTGTTTGTAATTTTTTATATTGATTTATAATTATGAGATCAATTAATACTTTATAAACATTTTTGTTTCTTAATTTTCTTTTTAATGACAAAATACTTCAATTATCTTAAATCTGATATTCTTTAAGTATTTATTGTTCTTAGAAAAAAAAATACTATTGTGAAATTATCATAAATTTCAGTAATTTTATAATAGTATTGATAACCTTAAATTTTAAAATAAACTATTATAATCATAAAATATGAATTATAATTTTAAATTATAGTAATTTTTTTTTTCAATAATGGATAAAATAAAGATAAACAATTTTTTCATTATTCCATAAAATTACTCTTTCTCTTACTAAGAACAAATAACTAAAAGTAAATTTTTTACTATTAATGTATCTAATAAAATTTGAATTTAAATATCTAATTATATTTAAATGGTTGAATTTTCCGCACATGAACATATAATTCTTTGTTTCTTTAGGTATCTCAATACTTTTTTTGCAACTTTTTAGTAATCCATTCTAAGATTATTTTTAGACATACTTAACAGTTTAATCACAAAATTAATATTCAATCTAATATATATTAGCAAATAAATTAAGATACTAATAACATAAACATATAATTTTGATTTTATTTTCGTATATTCATATCACTATTAAAATATTATATGAGACTATATTTATCACCTTTTTTGTATAAGAATAACTTAGGTAAATATTTAATCTATGAACTTTTTTTAAAATTTTCTTAATATAGTTATTCTAAAATAATCACCATTCATTGTAATCTGTTATTAAATATTTTTATACTTACATGAAAAAAATGGTTCTCTCATATCTTTTATTATAAAATTCTTTTAAAGAAATTATTTAATCTTTTGTAGTACATTTAAAATATTAGCAATAAGTAACATATAAGATTAGGAAACAAATTTACTCCTACTAATTTTTTGATATATAATACTGATCAACGATATTCTTTTTTAAATTTAAAAAATATCATAATATCATTAAATTTAATAATCATTGTAGGAATTTTTTTAATCCATATTTATTCTTTAATTTATGCACTATTTAATCTTTACATTTAATGAAAGAATTTTCTAATTCATTTATGTAAATTTTTTCTTTAAAATATCTATTAAAAATTGATTTTTACATCTATTTGGTATAACTCCGAGTCATATTAAGTCACCAATTCCATAATCAAATTCAATAATTTTATGATTGTGAAAATAAAAATAAGTATTCTTATGTGTGTATTTTTTCTTTGTTTGAAATTTTTAGTCTATTGGCTATTATTTGTAGTATTTTCTATTTGCTTGAGATAGATTTACTAAAAAAAGATAATTGATAACAAGATCTATGCTTCCTTTAAAGTGATTAGGTAATGAAACAATTATATGGCAATAAATAGAATTAGAAAATGACTAAGATACAAAGTATAGATTACTTTTTCTTGTGAGTTTATGTTATTTGATTTAGACTATTTTAAGTCTACTTGATTAAGAAAACAACAAAAAGGTTAAAAAAAAAATCCCAAAATTGATAAGAGAGTTTTTAAAAATAATTAACCAAATAGTCAAAACTAACTTGAAAAAAATCTAAATAAGAATAAAAATGCACATATATGTGAATGACATAGAGAAGAATAGAGTCTTTTACAAGGGTTGATTACTAGCTTTTTGGAAAAGTCTTCTTCAAACTTTTCTTGGACATATTAGATATATGTTTGATATGGCAAATCACTTAATGTACCTTATGTGGCATCTTTAATGTTACCTGTAAAATATCAAAAAGAAAAAAAGTGATTGATAAGCATTGTAATATATTCTATATTACTTTCTTGAATGCACGTGAAATTTTTACTATTATTGTTGCTTTCTTAGTTTGGTTTAAGTAAAAAGTCTTTACAAAAAACATTAAAAGAAAATGGCTCTATATATGAAAATGATGTTTTTATTTTGTCTCTTTCTTACATATTTACTTTGTTATATGATATATTTTTCTCTCTCCTCTACTTAATGCCTTTTTTCTCTCCCTTTTACCTGCTGCCTTTTTTCTTTCTCTCCTTATAGTATAGAAGAACTAACTCCATTTTATTGGTTGATTCGATTTGCTAGATCTTTTATTGTTGAAATAATACCTTAAGCATTATTGCAAATAGTGTACTCACATTGTAGGCCTTTTTTTAACTAGGTATTGGGTTGGTTGGGCCTACCAAAGCTTTGATAGAGCTTACTGGACCTATTAAAGCCTTTATTAGACCTCTTGGTCTTCAATTTGAGGTAAATGAGCCTTGAAAAGGTGTACTTACACAAGGCTCTTTGATGTATTTGAATTGTGGACTTCCATTTATTAAATGGGATAATACTTTTAAGTTCGTTGTACTAAATCTTAGGCCTGTAAGGCACTTATCTCTTCCCTCCATTCTTTGTTCATAATAGGTTAGGCTTTCATTGTAAATGGACTTGGACTTTAATAATAAATTATTATTATTTTTTATTTACTTATCTTCTTTTTATTATTCCTTTTTTCCCTTTTTCTTTTTTTATTTCCTTTCTTTTTCTTTCCTTTTCCTACATCCTCATGCAACTTGAACTATGATCCAAATATAATTTTATAGCAATTCAATTACAAATTAATCTCCTAAAGAGAGAAATAAAAAGAGAGGGAGAGAGAAAAAGCATAATTTCTTAATTAAGTCAAACAATAAAGGGGTAAAATAGCAGTCCTTCTTTACGAGTTGTTTTAAAATAAAGGAATGAATAGAGACTTTCTTGGATCTTTATTTTGTCCACTCCTCCAGACACTCATTTGAGAGAATGCCATCACTTAATTGAAGCACTCAAATACATCTAAAAATAGGTAAACAATAATACTTACTTGCTTGATGGTCTTGCATAATAAGGATAACAAATCTACTTGCAACTTGATTAAAGGCTTGCTAAATGTCACATGATGTCACCAAAAACTATGATGTCTCGACTAGGGATTTTCTTCTCAAAGGTGAATTTATCTATAACACACTGTGAATTTGGATAAATTTGATTGACTTCTAGATGAGAGATTTATATAAGATTGCATTTAAAATGACCATAAAGATCATAACTAATGAAATAAGGTTAAAGGATTGTCACAATTACATCAGGTCAAATGGACAAACATCGAATTACTCAAAGTAAGATTGTCATTAGGATGCTTGAACTTGTTGAAGATGGTTATGTTGCCTTACATGCTAAGATTTAAGTGCAAAATAAAATCTTAAACATGTCTAAAATTGGTATTCCAATATAATTTCATTGGTTATAGGTGCTTACAAATGTCTTCAAGATTGCTCAAAATGGTTTATATTTCCATACTTAACAGGGTTTAATCACAAAATGCACTCTTAAACATGTTTTTAGTTACTGAAAATTAGAGTATAACTTAATGAATCCATTAAAGGTTTACCTTCTTTTATCACCACTTGTCTGTATCCTTTTTAAATGCCCTTACAAATAAAGTCATTAACTAGAAATCTCTTTTGGCTTTAATTTATCATGTTTAATACCTTAACCCCAATTTGGAGTTTTTTATTTCATGTGACACTTTTTGGTTTTACTTTGCTTTTTTCAACTTTTCAATTAATTGTCAATAGTTATGACCTATAATTGTTCTTATGGCTTATAATTGTTCTTGTGACCTATAGTATGTCATGCTCTCGTTATGCAAAATCTTTGTCATCATATTTTGTATCTTTTTTTACATGCTCCTTACTTAAAGAATAACATTACCCTCTCTTTCAAAAACTAAACTATTGCAAAACCTTTGGTGTCACTTGCCCCTTATTGAAGAAACCCTTTTCTCTCTTATGAGTTATTTCTTACTTAAAAGCCTAAGCTCAAAATAATTAAAGCCACTACGAACTTCTTTCAGCCCTACATTTCTTTTTGCCTTTTGAATTAAGTACTTATGTTTGAAATGCTTGTTTTATTTTTGAAGGCTTTTCTATTAGAAAATGCTTGACACCTTAGCTTATTCACTTCTTGACCTTGGCTTTATTAAGGATCTCAAGTCATTAATTCCTTTTTATTTATCAACGCCATTTGAGAACTCTTGACATAATGTTAAGAAAATTACCTTATATCTTTGTGAATCTCAAATGAAGTAATACAGCATATGCCACATTTATTTTAAATACCTGTTAGCATATTTTATCTAATAAAGTATGATTATGTCAATTACACTAAGTCAAAGGTTATAAAAAGTAAAAATTCCCTATTCATAACAAAAAAGAGTTATTATTCATAATATGATAAGTTTATAAGCAAATGTAAGAGAAAATGACAACAGTTCATAATTTGAAAAAAGAAAGTGATGAATTTTGAAATAAAGAGATAAAAAGATAATTACATTAATGTAAAAGAATTTTTAAAAGACAAATAGGATCACTAACAACTTGACATAAGCTTAGCTTAAATGCCCCTTGTATGCAAATCTCGCCTTCCTAATTATGTTTTACATTTTTTATAAACTCATTTATATGGCTTCTTTCCCTAATTTGTGGATAAGGGCTTGATTATTATGCATTTTCTAGCAATTGTCAAGCTAATTATTCTTTATATTTCATTTTAAGAATTCTTAATCTTAATTATTACTTAAACAAAGTATTTTCTAACTATATTTGAGTTAATAAGATTTATAAGATCTAGAGTATCCACATTAGTTAAAATTAATGCTTCACTTGAGAATTTTTTTTTTACAATATATGGACTTTGTAATTCAGTGTCTATATGCCCTTTGGGCCATTTTGACTTAGTAAGATATTTTTTAGGAATAAGTCTCCTTCTTTAAAGTACCTAAGATACATTTTCCTTTGATATGTTCATACCATCTGCCTTTGGTATAATTGTCGATGACAAATTGCATTCAACCTTTTTTCTTTAATGAGATTTAGTTATTCATACTTAGCTCTAACTTATTATGGCTCCTCTGATTCTACCTTCATCAAAACACCTAAAGAGGAAATTTTAATTTTCATTGTTAGAATTGCTTTAGTCATATAAACCAATGTAAATGGATTTGCCCTAGTAGATATATGTAATATGATGTGGTAAACTTGTAGTGCAAATGGCAATATCTTACAATCATTATATGTAACTATCATTTTTTTAATAATTTGTTTAAAAATTAGATCATTTATTCTTAGTTTGTATAGGATAAAGTTATGATATTTAATTTTGAATTAGCTGTAAAAGTCAATTATCCTTTTATTGTTTAAGTTGGTAACATTATTTATAATTAGCTATTTTGGTACATCATGCTAACATATGAGATATTTCTTAATGAATTTAATGACTAATTTAAGAGTAACATTCATATGATATGCTTCTTTAACCAATTTCATGAAGTTGATTGCCACTGAGATTAATTAATGCCAATTAGATGCTTTCGATAGGACTAATTACATCTATCCTTCATAAAAAATAAAAGGCTATGGGAATACCTTAGTATGCAATGGGGTGGGTATTCTATGTATTTTATCTGTATGTATTTAACATTCGTGACATTTTAGGCATACTAAAAGCAATTTGATTTCATGGTTGACAAGTATTACCTTACTTTTAAAATCCTTTTAACCATAAAAAGGCTACCAATATTTGATTTACATAAGCCTTTATACATTTCTTTCATAATATTTTCCTCCTCAATTATATTTGCACACCATATTAAGATTCAGTTATAATTATATTTGTAAAGGATGTTTCTACTAAAAAAAAAATTCATTATCATCCTTTTTAGAGTTCTTTTGTTATTTTCATTTACTTTTTTAGGATCTATCTCCCTTTTTATCTAAATGCAATAAGTTAAAGTGTTATGGGCATTAATATGGATTATTTGAGCATTGGCTTTAACATCTTTCTTGTACATTGTTGCTAAAGTTGTTAAAGTATTAGAGACCTAATTATTTTCTTGAGGCATATGATTGAAAGTAGTCTAATCAAATTGCTCTACCAACTGTTTGATATATTAATGATATGGAATAAGCTTATAGTCTCACATTTTCCATTCATTTAGTAATTAATGGATGACTAATGTTGAGTCACTAATATCTTGAAACTTTTAGCTTTTATCTCTAAGGTATACAGTAAACGTATAATGCACACTTCAAACTCCATTATGTTGTTAATACTTTTAAATTATAATTTTGCCACATTTAGATATTACTTGTCCTCGAAAAAAATCAAAACCACTTTAATTATACACCTTAATGCATTGGATATCCTATTAGACCATATTTTTCATTCATTTGTTGCCTCATGATCATCCTAATTTTGATTTGTAGCTAAGATGTCTTTATCTAAGAAATCAAACTACATTCACTTATAATAAAAAATGACTTAATTTAAAAAACACCATATTATTACATTAACTTTGATGACTTTGTAATTAATATATTGAATGTTATATTCTAATAAAAGAACCTATTAGTGGGCAACTTGTCCTAGTAATGTTGGTTTTTGAAAATATAATTAAAAGATATCTTTAACAATAAGCTAAGTTGTATCATATAACATATATTGTTGAAGGTAAAGTGTTGTCTATGCCAAGGTATAACATATTCTTTTTAGATTTAAATATCAAACCTTGTGATTTGTTAATGTGGAAGATTATCCTTTCCTTTCCACTAGTTTCATTGTGTTATCTTAACACATAACCCATGTATTTCTCCCATATGGTGTAATATGAGTGATCTATGTGAAACTAATAACACCAAAATTAGAGGGTTAAAAAGGTAATAATTGATCTTGTCAAAGAATTCTTGCCATTTCTCATCCCATCATTTTGGATTACTTTTTTGAAGTATACCAAATATAGGTTTTCATGTTATTGCTAATTAAGATATAAACTTGACAACATAATTGATCCTTCTTAAGAATCCTTATACCTTCTTTGGTGTAAAAGACATAGGCATTTTTTTAAATAATTTTAATCTTATTTAAATCAATTTTGATGCCCTTTTAATTTACAATGAAACCTAGCAATTTGGTGAAAGTTTCCCTAAAAGTGCATTTGGCTAGATTAAGTTTAAGTTGAAACATCCTTAGTTGGTTAAACAACAATTTAAAGTTCACTAAGTGATCTTCACCTACTTGATACTTAATGGCGGTGCCATTAACATAGACCTCGGTCTTTTTATACATCAACATAACCTTATAATAGAAGGTATCTCACACCACGATAAATGTTATTTTCTCTATGTCTTTAGATGTTATTTTAATTTAATTATAACTTGAGAACTGGTCCATAAATGAAAACATTGAATGGTTAGTGGTGTTATCTATATGAATATCGATGTGTAATAGGAGGAAGTTATCTTTATGACTTACTTTATTTAGGTCTTTATGGTTTATGCACATATGTACCTTGTTATCCTTTTTTGATACAAGCATAATATTAGCTACCCATCCTAGGTAATTTGCCACTTAATGGAAAGTTGTGTCTAATTGTTTTTTGACTTTTTTAATTTTTATTAAAATATCAAATTTTATCCTTCTAAGGTTTTATAAAACATCCAATTTTATAAAATTAGGATTATAAGTATTACTAATATAAATATATGTTATTAAAAGACATGACAAAATACTACTCATTTTTTTACATAACTACCATTGAATGTCATAAGTGTTAGCAAATAAGGAAATTAGACTACATTACTATATAAAAAACTCAAATAATTAAGAAATATCTTAAGCTTGCTAATTGCCATTAAGAGAATTTGAGATAAATCTCCCTCTTTTCTTCAAAGATCATTTAAATTATCAATATTTAAAGTTTAGCAGTTGGCTAACCCATCACATTTTATTATTGGTTTGATTGATGAATCTTACACTATTAAAGCAATAAGTTAAGGAAAACACAAGTTTGCTTACTGCATCCTTTAAGTATCCTTTGGTAGTATTGTCTTGACTAAGTTTTTATCTAATTTCAAAATGTCCTTAATAGCTAAAAAGTTGTATAAAGGTTGTTATACCCAAAAAAATGTTTTCCAATTCATTGGCTTGAGCAATAGCCACTCTTCATCATTACTTCAGCTAGGGTAACATCTCGAGGAATGACTTTTCTGATAAAGGAGTTGCACTTGCAATTTCAAAGTATCAAAAAATTCATTTAGTGCTTTTTTAGCAACCTCAATATAAGGCATTTTTAGAGGTCAAAAGATAAGTAAATCATACTTTTCTCAAACTTTAATTAATTGGTCACCCATAATGAACTTTACCTTTTGATGCAATGTGAAGGGAATGCCCCTTGCTGAATAGATCCAGGGATAACCTAACAAGTAATTGTAGGTAGTCTTGATATCTATAACTTAAAAAGGCACATTAAAAGTAAATTGTCCCACTTATAAAGGAAGCTAATTGGTTTTTTTGACCTCTTGTTTTATACTATCGAGTACTTGAATGAGATGACTTGGTGTCTTGATAGTTATACTAATTGTTAATTGCTCTTATATATCTTTAGGCATGTCATTCAAGGATAACTCATTATTAATAAGGTCAAAAGACATGTTATAATCATAACAGATAACAAAAATGTGTAATGTCATAATATGATCTTACCCCTCAATTAGAATCTTTTTGTTTAAGAATGAATTACACTTGCTTGTCTTGATATCATTGATGATATAATTGAAGTTGGCTAAAATAATGTTAAGCAAAACATATGCTTAGTTAAGAATATGTAGTGAGGATTTTTTATAAGATTTAGAATTCATTAATAAAAAAAAGGATTAACATCTTGGCTGGGGTTTAATTAGGCTATTTGTTTATACTATACTCACTTTACTTAATTTATGTAAGGAATCCCCCATCATTTTTATTAATAATGGTTTTTTTAGGTTTAAAGTTTTGTTTACTAAATGACTTTGCCCCCTTGATATTCTAAAGAGGGACCTCTTTAATGTTGTCCAAATCATAATGATTTTTTGTATCTTTTGCTCAAGTTTCTTCATGTACTCTAAAGTATAACATTTTCTACTTTGGGTTATACCTTTGACTTTCATAATGTCAAATGCTATTACAAGTGCTAATTCAAATGTTGATATCTGATTATGATAATCTAATTAGTAGTTGTACTCTCATTAGATCACTTTACTACTCTAATAAGAGTAATAAAGTGTTTAAGTAGGTAGAGTTTGAGCGGTTAAATGAAATTTTTTTGATAACACTAGATTTCTTTGGTGCTGAAAGAATGGGTAATGCCCTAATTTTTACCATGACACTTTCTTAAAAATTGGAATTTAGCCTTTAATAATTATCATTTAGGTAATCTTTAATTTGATTCACTACCTTGCAATTATGGAAAAGATTGATATTAATATCAAGTTTCTTCTCAACTTTTGAAAAGTTGATCCAACCTTGATTACTTAACTCTTAAACTCTACGCTCAAAAGTCCAACAGTTGTCAATAGAATGTCTAATTTATCCACTATAGTATTCACACTTATCATTGATATTATATCAATTTTAATAAGGTGGCTTTAATTTTCTCCTTTGTGATGATGGTAATTAATTTATGAATCAAGACAACAACTCTAAACATGACATCAATATTAGATTAATTCTTCTTCTTTCTTTCCATCTTAGGTCAACTTGATTACTTGAAAGTGTTAATGCATTGACATTTGGTTGAAGAGGTTGTGGTAAAAGGTTTTGGTATAAAAATAGGGATACTATATTACTAGGCTAATACAATTATAAGGAGTTAGATAGTCCTTATTGGTTACTAAACAATCGGTAAAAAAAGCATAGCCTTGATCAATTGTTATATTTAGTAACCTATACTTCACTTTTTTTTTTAATTATGCTAATTTTCTTGAAAGTTATAGAATTGATAAGAGTATTAACAATTTTGCCTTTTAAGATACCTTCATTAATTCTTTCACCTATAATTACTAGATTTGAGAAACTTTTTAATATTATTCCAATAATCCTATCATAGTAAGGGGCTTTCAAGGTACTAAAAGAAATGAAAATTGACTTCTTTTCTAACAACGGAGGTTGTACCTAGATAATTATGTTGTACCAATGTTATACATATTACTTAAAAATCTTTTTAGACTTCTTTTTTATGGCTTAAAAATCCAATAAAAAGGATTTAAATTAAGAGTTGTACTTAAACCTAACCTTGAAGGTAGCCACTAATTTTTTTTAGGTTTTAATATTCTTTTGGTCTTATTTAATATACTAGCAAGAAGCCATACTCGTCAAACTATTGTAGAAGCAAAGCATTAAGAGTTTTCCATTAAGATTATATGTTATCATCTTTCGAATGTATATATTTAAGTAGGTTGTTGATGATCCCTTATTATCATATTTATCAAATTTTAAAGTCTTGAATTTTTGTAGAAGGATTTTATTTTAAACTAAACAAAAATTAGATGAATTTAATAAAATATAAATATATTTCCCTTTAATAACATTAACCTATCTTATAGTATAAGGTTAATTCTTTGTTTCATAGAATATTCATTGATTTCTACCACTATCCTTTAATTCAACAATAGTTTTGAATTCATTAGGCATAGCATCGATAAGATGTGTTAAAATGATATTTGGTACATAAATCTTATTGTTAAATGATTATACAATATCATTTATCCCATACAAGGATGTACCACTAAATGATGATAGATAAAAAGTGCTTGAGACATTCTTGACATTGGGTTTATCTAAAATATTGCACTCACTAAGGTAGGTGAGGCTTTTATAAGAATTAAATCTCAAAAGTTAGTAAAATGTTATTTTTTTGCTAAGTGTAAACAATAAAATATGATAAAATAGTATAAAAAATTTAAAAGAAGCCAATTAAAAAATAGTAGCAAAGACAATAAAGTAAATGCATGTTATAATTACATTTAATGGAGAAGTTTCCATTGTGTTACTAACAAGGTGTGCAAATTTTATATCTTATGATTATACTTAAGTAATTGATTTGATAATTATGTAACATCTTACATCTTAACATGAGTTTTTCATAATTTACAATAGTGACAATTATGGTCATGTTGAGATGAGAAATAGTGCAAAATGCTCACTTGCTTACATTGGTAATGTGTACTTAAAAACTAATACTAATTATAAATTGATTCTTAATAATGCAAGATATATTTTAAATGTACAAATCAATTTAATATTTATTAATATTCTTAATGATGAAATTTACATCAATAAATGCTATAAGAGGAGGTAGAAACTATGCAAATTTAATCTTTTAATTATAAAAGGAAAAAAATATACCCAATACAAGATACAAACTAAATTATACAAGGAGGAGCTAAATGCAATTGATGACTCTTTAGTTGATCTATAATATTAACAACTTCTTCATTTAAGTGAGAATGGATTGGACATCTTCACCAAAAGAAATGTTATTCCCTTATCTAGTATGTCCCTAAAAACTTGTGCTCATTATTTAGTTGGTAAATAATATAGATTTGCATTTAGACAATTTATCTTATGTAAAATATTATGTATTCTTGGCTTGATTCATATGGATGGTTGCCATAGGTGATAGATACATCATTACTTTTATTAATAACCATTTCAAGAAAATTTGGATTTTTACCTTAAAGTCTAAGGATCTAGTACTTGATATGTTTAGACACTTTAATGCTTGTGTTTAATGAGAAACATGAGAGACATTGACATGCATCTAAGCAGATAATGACAGTGAGTACTAAGGCCTGTTTGACCAATATTGCGGAGAACAAGACATCAAGTTTGAGAAGCCATTTCCTAAAACTTTATAACAAAATGAGGTAGCGAAAAAGATAAATTAGACAAGAGGATCAAATGTATGCCTTCTCATGCTAACCATCCTAAATTTCAAACCTATAGTCAACTTAATCAATATTTCTTCATCAATTTCTCTTGATGAAGAGGTATCAGAAAAAGTTGTGTAATGAAGAGATGTCTCTTATGATCATTTGAACAATTTCTTCCAAGGAAATCTTGGCAATTGTTAATGTTACAAAACCTCATGCTCAATTCAGAAGCTTAAGTTTTTAGCTAGTGAAATTCATAAAAGTTACGAAATAGGCAAGCAAAATCAAGCTTGGCTTCTGCTCTTTCCAGAGGTGTCTACCATTGCTTCCACTCCTAGAACAGCATGCAGTTGCAATGCCATGCATCAATTCTCAGAGAGTTTTGTATGGAGTATTACGCCTTCTGAATCAGTCATCAGGAATGTTGAGTGCTTTCCAAATGAAAAACAACTGATCCAAACTTTTCGGGTGACTATCTGCCAACTGGAATGGACTTGCTGTAAATTTTACAAGAAGCAGTGCTCAATTTATCTGGACGATACTTAACAAACATAGTTTTATGTGTTGCATCATGCCTATTGGCCCCAAATTCACCGGTGTTAACTATTCACTAGAAAATCTCTTTTATACATGGACCTTCTGTGCAATTAGCAAGTTTGAGCTTCAGTTGGCTGCTGTAAAGGAAGCATAGGATCTCATGGTCAGCAACAGAACTGTTTCACCAATGATATTCTAGGTAAAGGAAAAAAAAAAAAAAGCCCGAGCTAAAATGAAAGTCTTGTCAATGGAGCTATTTCATGCAGAAATTTGGATGTATAATGTTCCAGGAGGTCCAGGACTAAGGCTTATAAAAGGCACATACAAATGAAAAATGAGCAGAATAAATGTATAATATTTGGCACTAGCATCTTGCATTGTATACCTACAAAGTTATTGGAGATCAAATATTGGATTGGTCCTTATTGCTCATAAAAAGCCATGGTCAGACATGGGATCATATCTTTGTGGCCTTTGTCTGCGGTGACCCCTTCTTGTAATTGAGAGATGAAGCTGAGAGCCTGACACAGACCCTGTAGCCTTGGCACATATGAGATAGCAGCAGTACTCATTTTTGGCATGGCATCTGCCCATTAAACCTGCATGGGTAGCTGAAAAACCAAAGACTCAGAAATTATATGCAGAAGAGGGCAAACAAAGCTCAACTGCAAAATAGAAGAAACCATGTAAAATGCTCTACTAGAATGGTACAATCTCTTAAAAATTATGCCTCACATTGCAAATCAGAAATTATTTCCTCCCCCCTCCCCTTTCCCGGGGTGACCTGACACATAATTGACATCCATGGGCCAGAGATGGTGGACTGACTCTAATATTACTAATATGAGTATGCATAACTCCATAGAAAGAATTTCATAAGCAATGACAACTTCCTGACACAAGATTGTTATTCTTGGCATTCTGCAATGCATCTACAACAAATAGAAAAATGCCAAACAAAAAAAAAGAAAAGAAATTTTATCACACCCTAGCCTGCAATTTGAATGTCAAAACCTTCACCCAGCAAAATCCAATGGAAGACATATTAACCAAGGAAAGGAGCACTCAAAAGCAGCTACAATTGACAAAACAGAAGATATATCTCACTTGCAGCTCTAGGTTGAGAGGCAAACTCCCAGTGATGGAATAAGGTTTTGCGTGCCCAACTACCTCTTCAGCTGTTTTACACAAAACATGGAAGCCATGAGAATCAAGATCACAAGCAACAGAAATTGCTTCGTAAAAAGCCAGTCAGAAATAAGACACTGCTAAGACTACTTTCTTTAAGATATTTATGACTAGCAAATAAATTGGAGATTTTGGGTGAAAGAAAGAAATAAGACATATGCCCCTCAGGTTTTCATCTCTTGGGATATACTTTGAAACCAGACCTTGTGATAGTAGCTTGTCTACGTTCTCATTGATGTCATCAACATTTTCTTGCAGTTTATTCATCATATCTTTTACACTCTAATAAAGCATCAATATATGGGTGATCAGAAACCATTACCTATGTGTGTTATTTGGAAAAGCCAAATGTCTGAATCATCCAGGAACTAATTCATATAAATAACTCCAACAAATCATTACAACAAGTGGAAAGCTTCCAAATTTCCTTTTGTTTTGAGGGAAAAAAAAAAGTTGCAGGCAGGTGGCCTACATCCAGGAGGGAGTTAACCTGCAAATAAAGAAAAAAAGGTCAGACTTCATTTTATGTCAGCTGCCTCTGTCAAAGTTAAACATTTTTACAAGATTATAAACATGACATATCCTGAAATTGTATGCTCACCTGGATTTTGATCAACCCCATCTCTTGGATCCATAATAAAGACGACAAATTTCTTGATATTCTTGATTCCATAAATAAATGACTTGTTAGTTCTAGCAACAAAGCTTACAACTCCACTGGGATGATTTCATTGTTGGTTGATGGCTGATGGTATTGCAAATTTGCACTTTTGGATGAGGGAGAAAAATCTCTGTAAAACCTTGATTGTACCTCTTATAGTGCCTCCATATCTAGCTCCAGAGCTTTTATAGCCTGCAAAGAATCCAAGCCTGCATATAATTAATGTAAGAGCAGAAACTGGACATGTAAGATTGTATTCCCCACTGACACCTTCATTCACAAAGTGAACCAACACACATATAAAGCATAAGACCAGTGAATAAATAGAACCCTTATAAGACCCAGTGTAGAATTTGGTATTTTATAAATTGTTGAAACTATTTTATACCATATCCTGCTTTGGAAGTTGTTTGCCAAACAACCAAACTGAGACAGTAGCATATATTGATGCAGGTTCCCATTGAATTATGTGATCGATGGGTGTATAAGAATCGTCTCCCATATCGGATAAGAAGAGGAGAATCTTGGGGTATATAAATATAGGTACTGCACACCTGATAAATTGCCTTTTAGGGAGAGAGTAATGAACCCGTTACAAATGATATCAAAACTGATCCCAACTTTTATTCCGATATCTCCTGTGTATAAGACTTGACTCCCACATCGAATAGGAAGAGGGAGATCTTGGAGTATATAAATGTGGGTACTGCACACCTTGATAGACTGTCTTTTAAGGAGAGAATAATGACCTCGTGACAACTAACAACTAACATGGCAATGAGGCTTTAAAATTAAACTGAATCTATCATTCATCACTTAACAATTAAAACAGTTGAAGAATATGGAAAAAACATATTGCATTTCTTGATACTCTCTCTCTCTCGTTCTAGTTGTAGACAAAATTCAATAATGCTGCCCATTAGTAAAGTAATGGTCCATACCCCTGTGTCCCCAAACCCCTAAAAGAACACCAAATATCCCATAATTCTCTGCCACAGGGCTGTCAAACAAACCTCATGAAGACCCAAATAGACTAGCATGCAGAATAAAATCCCAAAGATCAGAGCAGCCAACTCAGCAAAATTTATATGAAAGTTGAACCAGGATGGTGTTCTTGCTTATGATTGATATATACACATTTATATACATACATACATATATAAATGCACCTTGAATCAAACAAAAAAACCTTATCCACAACCAAAAAAGCGTTAATATCATAAAGTTGCATTCCATAAAGAGAAAATCATACATCAAAGTAAGTCATGTATCAAATGACTGTAAAAGCCCAAAACAGCTGGTCTGTCGAACATCATGGTCCCCAAAGGCATAAAACATCTTAATTAAGTCTCTCTTTTATGAACTGTAAAACAAAAACACCAAACAATCATTTAAATAGACTATTTTCTGTGAAGATTTCATCAAAAGAGATATAAAAGATGATTCAGATATAAAAGATGATTCAGTTCACCGCCCAAAAGTACTTATCCCCATTACATGAAATAAAAATGTTGTCCTTGAAAGTCAGTCTGCACAAACCTTTATTCATTGCTTGAATGTTTCTAATAGGCTACCAATAATCTCCGCACGAACACTTTCCATCCTTAAAGTGGTGAAAGCGGCTATTGTCCCGGACAATTATCTCTCTCTCAACAATCCTTGACATGAATTTTATGGCTGTGTGGCAATCTGTACATATCCGAATGTTTTTTATTACTCGAATTGTTCTCCCTGCAGGGGTGCTGATAATACCAAAACCTATTGCAAGTCTCTCACTATGACTGAACAATAAGTACTTCTTTTGCTCCTCTTCAACATCACGGAGCACCTCAGTTGTATTGGGAATATATCCTTCTAGTTCCATCTTCTCTACAATGGTATTCAAAGCCTCATTGATTTTGTAATAACTAGGGTGGGATTCATCTCCTGATACAAAAGTGTGCACCACATTATTTACTTCAATCCAGCTGCAAGCAGGATTTTTCTTTATCCCCTTATCCTTCATGGAGATTCGCAACTTAGCTGCATCTCCCCATCTTCGTGCAGCTTCATATATGTTTGACAAGAGAATATAAGCACCTACATCTTCTGGATCAACCTCAAATAACTTTTCTGCAACCTGTTCAGCCAAGTCAACATTCTTCTGCACTCTACAAGCAGAAAGCAATGTCAACCAAACACTCCCTGGAGGTTGATGCAAACTAGAGATCAGCTTATAGGCTTCATCCAACTTTCCTGCTCGACCAAGAAGATCTGCCATGGCAGCATAATGTTCTAATCCTGGAGCAATACTGTAACTCTCAGTCATGGTGGTAAAATACTTCCAACCTTCATCTACCAAACCAGCATGACTACAGGCAGTTAAGACAGCTATGAAAGCTACATAATTGGGCCTAACACCCTCCATTTCCATTCGCTCAAACAAGGAAATCGCATCATGGGCACGGCCATGCAAAGCATATCCCATGATCATGGTTGTCCATGATATCATGTCATGCACATTCATGTTGTCAAAGATCCATCTAGCTACTGTAACATTTCCACATTTGGCATACATGTCAACAAGTGAACTGGCTATGAACACATTATAATCAAATCCAATCCTAATTATGTATGCATGGAGCTGCTTTCCCAGATGCAATGTTGTCAAGTGAGCACAAGCTGGCATAATGCTGGAAAAGGAAGTGGGCATGGGCTTAACTTTGGCCCCCAACATTTGCCTAAAGAATCCCAATCCTTCATTGAAAAGGCCATTATGCACACATGCTGCAATAATAGAGTTCCACAAAATACTATCCAATTGAGGCAACAAGTTAAAAACATGAAGGGAATCTTCAACTTGTGTACACCTAGCATACATATCAATTAAGCCGCTAGCAACAAAAACATCTCCATGAAAGCCATGTCGTACAGCATATCCATGAATCTGTTTTCCTTTATCAATATCCACTAATTCTGCAAAAATAGGAAGCACGGTTGACAAAGTGAAAGAATCAACCTTCAATTTGGAATGTCCCATTTCCCTCAACATCATTAAAGCTTCTTCATGCATCCCATTCTGGGCATACCCTGTAATCACAGTATTCCAAGAAACACGATCTCTTTTTGGCATGACTTCAAAGACCTTGCTCACGCTATCCATTCCCGAACCCCCTTTATCCACCAGTCCCATCTGGCTATTATTTCTTTCCCCACAAGATTGTTCGACAACGTTGCCACCGGCATTAATTTGAGTCAAATTACCATTATTATCGGCACCCATAGTCCATTTCTCAAAAGCAGGACCCCATTGACCCATAAAATTTCCTTCAGAGGTTCTCTCGGGCATTCTATCGAGCAGCTTATAAGCACTGTATTTTCGCATTCCGCTGTTGTCCAGGACCTGAAGTTTTGCATACATATTCAAGAGGGCATTGCCAGTATACAAATCAAAATCCAAACCCAACCTAATAACACAGGCATGAATCGACTCCCCCAATTTCAAGTCCAACAACAATGTGCATGACTTGAGCACGGAAGGGAACACATGACGATCTGGGGTCTTACCAGAGGCCCTCATTTGGTTAAAAGACAACAAGGATTCTTCAAAAAGGCCATTGGCAGTGTAGCATTTGATGATGGACTTATAGGCGACGAGGGGCGGCGAGGTGAGGGAGTTGAAGAGAAGAAGACAGTCATGCAAGAGATCGAAGTTGGAGTAAATGGAAATGAGTATGGCTCGTTGGGAGGAAGAGGACGGATTGAATTTGAGGACTTGGGCATGGAGCTGCTTGGCTTGGCTTTTGGAAATCACGCTGCCTGGGTTTCTGATGAGGGTTCCGATGATTGATTTTGTACGACTCATTAGGTTTCTTTCGGTTGTGGGTTTAAGCCCAAGGCTCTGGCTGGCAATGGGGTTTAAGCCAGCAGCTCTCTTCCACACAATTGCTTGATATATATATATATATATATTTAAAGGAAAAAAAAAACAAAGATAGAGGAAAATGAGAAAGGGTGTTTTTTAATTTAATTCAATATCCAATATGATAAATAAATAAATAAATAAATAAATATAGTTAAAATTAAGAAAAAAAAAATAACTGATACATTAAGATATAAAAGTTTACACGTAAAAAAACAAAAAGGTAAATAAACTTATTAAGCACTGGAGAAAAGAATTAGTATTAGTCTTCATAAATAAACTTGAGACGTCCAAGACGCACATTGAATCCTTGTATCCATAAGCAAACTAATTTAAATTAATTTAATCTTTAAACAAGATAAACCCGTTTTGTAAAATAAAAAATTATATAATTTTCGATTAAAAAAATTAAATGCGTGAAAGAATCAAACAAATAGGTGACAATAGTCTTTAATTATGTTGAAGTAACCTTACCTTCAAAACAAATTAATTACCAACCTGCAAATTGAGATTATTGAGAAATCAAATCAAATCAAATCAAAAATAAGAGAAAAATTAAAGAAAAATGAATCTATCCAGCGTTTTGTTGGAGGTTTTTAATTTTTTCACACCAATAGTCAAATAGGGAGATAGCAAAACATGGAGTGAGGATTTGACGCAAGAGAAAACACAACTATATGTGGGATTGAAACAATTATTTGGTACATTGAGTCTCCAAGTTCTTTTGTATTCCTTTTCCTATAACACAAATATATAATAGAGTATAATTACGTGATAATATATAAAAAAGTAATATGAAAGTAATAAAAAAAATAACATAATAACTTTTGTATATTTAATTTAATTTTTAAAAAAATCAAATAAGATATAATTAATTTATATATTTTTTTATTATTATCATGTTGTTTTAATACTACCTAATTTTTCTCTATTTAGTAATTACACAGTAAATGGCGACGCTTTTGGGTGACGTTATGTGTTCAACTTTGCTCACCATTCAAATCCAAAACGGCACTCTTTTTTCAAGGGTCTCAGAGGCGAATACTTTCCATTTTTCAACTTCTTTGGAGTTTTCTTCAGCTCAAGTAGAATATCTGTGTTAAATTAAATTAATTATTACGAACAACAGTTGGCATTGATTTTTCTAATTCCTGCACCTCTATCAGCAGTTAATGGAAGTAACAACTGCAAAGCTGATGTTGAAAGGTTCTCTGTATTCAGAATGGAATGGAATTCGATGTAAGGTTGCAAAGGTAGAAGTTCAAAAAGGGTTTAAAAGGCAAGAGAGAAAGTGCCATAAGATCTATGTATCTATATAAAAACACCATCCACTCACAAGGTGTCACTTGGCTCAATTTTGGCATTGGAATGCCTCCGCTTATTTCAAGGAGAAGTTGAAGATGTTTATTATTCATTTGATGATTTATTGATTCCAATTTAATTCCTATTGCCATTTGTAATTGTTGGGTCCTTTGCACTTCTTCTCCATATGTTCCTCTCGCCTTCCATTTTTACTTTTCATTCTATTGTTTCCCTATCCAACAGCAAATTGTTTACTGATGATGAGGGGATGGCGAGGAAGTGATTGTTCCTGGGAAAGAAAGTCTTTTGCTTGTCCATAATGGCATGCCTCACATGAATCTTTCTCTCTATTACTTTTCATTCTAGACTACTCAAAAACTCGTTTCATTTTAGGTTCCAATTTATCTTTTTTGTTCATCCTTTTTTGTCATCGGTGAAACGCTTCTGTGGGTTGTAGTGGCGTTAGAATTTTCTTTTCATGAGATTGATGAGATCAACTATCTTTTCTTCTGTCATTTTCTCGAAGCTATTGGAAAATTGAGAGTTAAAAGGTGATGGCAAAAACACTGATTAGATGGTCAGAATGCGTCCTGTCACTGAGCAACGGAGGGGGAGCAAAATTAACAATAGGTCTGACTTCCCATTTTTTATTTTTGGAAGTAAAGTTTGGGCCTTGGAGGATTTTGTATTATTGAATAATGATTTTTTTACTTATATAAAATCATAATTTTTTAAAATGGACATGGTAAAGGTTTTTCCGGTATTTTAAAGAATGGTGTACTGCATAATTTTAGTAATAATTTTATTTGAAAATGTATACCCTCTTCATATATTATATTCTATATTTCAAAGAGAGAAATTGAAAAAAAAAAAAAAAAAGAAATGTCTCCAATTTCCCCTTAAAACAAGAGGGGGCATTCCAATGTAAAAAATTGAGGCAAGTGACGGCTTGTGGGTGGGATGGTGTCACAAATTCCTTTTAAGTCAATTTCTCAAAGATGATAACATAAAAATATTCGCCTTTAGAGCAGATATCAAAACCAGTACATATACTAATCCTATGAATTCTGCCTCCTCAGTGGCATAGTAATCATAATTTTATGTGTTTTTGCTCAAGAACTATAGCAACCAATAATTGAACGAGTCTTATTCTTCAAATCTATAACTTAAATGAAATTAACATTAACATTAATACTTGCTATAATTATTGGGATCTTTGGTTTTGACAAAAAGAAAAATAAACGTAAGGACTCTTAGTTTATGGTAACTTGTCATAAGAGTATTTATATGATATTAATATTAAGATTTAATATAAAATTAAGATTTACATTAGGATGGAAACTAAAGAGATGCATAATAATCAATATAATTTTTATTATAATTAAAGAAATGGCAACCGTTATAGCTTTTTCATATCCCTCTGCAAACATACCTCCCAAATTTCTTTCACATATATCTTCTCCTATCTTTTACTCTTCATCCCAAAAATGCAAAAAATCTCAAGTTTTCCGTAAAAACCGAGCCAACATGAGCCTTTATCTTGTGCAAAGTTTTTAGTTATAATTGCTCTCATCATCTTTGCCTCCTGTAAAATAAAACCTAACTTGTCTTTTTCACAATTTGCAAATGTGCGAATGATCTACTTTTCTTTATTCTTTGGCACTAATTGTATGGTTTTTTTTTTTCCTTTTGTAATTTATTTTTATCTTGATTACCCTTTACAAATAGTTGATATAAATTTAATAAAATCTTTTCTCCTTTGATTGACTTAGACATTTTTTTATTGATATTGCTAATCATTAATATTTACTTGTTAGTTAATAACTTTTGCGCCTGAATAAAAGAGAAACAGTTAAATGTTAAGAAATTTTAGATTTACATTAAATCTATTAATAAATATATATTAACTAATGAATATATTATATATATATATATATATATATATATGTATTTTAGGATCATAAAATATTTTTCAAATTTTATTGCAATAATGTGATTAAATTTTACTATATTTTAATATTTTTAAAAATTTAAGAAAAAAAAGGATAAATATTTTAAATGATTCTATGTGAAACACGGGATATACTAAGCCTATGATAAAAAAATTTCATGTGACATAGTTCTTTTATCATTTCGGGGTAGTTTGCAGTTTTTGGCTTCTACACCCAATTTTCTCATCTCGATGTGTCGTGATTGTAAACATTAATTGACCATTTATTATTACTCATGGTGGTGGATGGTGATGGGGTGAGTTTCTTGAATCTGTAACTGATCAAACTGATAACCTCATGGAAGGCTAAAGCGTGAGGACTTTTGGGTTTTCATTTTTAAATGCGGATTAGATTAAATTACCCTCCTCTGGCCGTTCAGAACAGCTCATTGAGAAGAGTTTCACTTGGACACTTGGAAGTCTCATTTATTAGCAGTGTTTTAAGCTATTTACTAATAAGTTTAACCTTTTGCTTTTTGAATCCGTTTTTGCCATCTTGAAAAATAAGACAACAATTTAGGAGACAATTCTTATTATCAAAATGATTATGGAATGGCCTTATATTGGCTTTCTACGAGGTTGCCAACCTGAAAGGTGAATCTTATTGGAATTATCTGTTGACCATTACATTGAAAATTGGAAAAGGATTATTTGGTTTCTTTCATTCCATTGTTGTTTATAAAGAAGCACGTTATTTCACAGCGGACGAAGGAATTTATGTTCCTTACTATTTTGATTCTGAAGGTACAGAACTCAAGGGCTACAATATTGGGTGGATCCACACCTCTCAGAGGGCTATTGAGGACATCTGATCACCCTGTTTGCAGGAATGGCATCTGACGAAATCCTGTGTCCCTAGGACTTTGAAACCCCAGGTATTGTCGTCGATGAGGAGATAAAATGCAATAATCGTCAGACCTCTTCCTTCTTGGTGTGAAGCTCCATGCTATATAATCGATGCTTGCCACAGTAGCACTATACTGGGATTTACCCTTCCTTTTCAGAATGAACAGTTTAGCAGTGTCTGTCATAAATGTCTTTGGAATTTGCTTAAAATTCCCGAGACACACTTCCTGGTCTAGGAACATATATAGGAAGACCAGAAGAGGATATTACAGAGATTTCATCCCACTGTACCAGTTGTTGAAACCATTAACATTATCAGATCTACAATTTTCTCCAATGGCTATGATTTATCCAGGGGTTATTTGAGACTATGCTTCTTCCTTGGGTCAACTTCCTTTACTTACATAAATTTTTTGTATTTAGAATAGTTAAGTATCTCTTTTTGTAGTCTATCGACACCCTGATTCATGAATTTATCTTTTTTAAATCCTGGTGTATACCATCTTATATTCTTCATTTTTTTTTTTTTTTTGGTCCCTTTCAACATATTTACTGGGTTGCCTTTATCTGATTAAGCAAAATTTAGGCTTTTTGACAGGAAGCAGTATTGGTGGTGGTCTGAGGCACTTATATAACATTATCAGATGTTCAGGAATGTGGGCTTGCTTTTGCCTAAGTTGTGGCCGTATTGTTTATCTATAAACTCTTATCAATTAGTCTTTCAAAATTATTTAAATATCTCTACAATATTTTTTTTAATAAAAAGAAAAATCATGCTGAATAATAGGGGTAAAAAAATGAGTTAGATATATTATATACATTAGGTGACATCTACTCTACCACGCGACACTCTTTTTAGCTGCTTTCAACCATTTTGAAGATTCTCCTCTTTCGATCTTTTAAGTGTTTTTTTTTTCTTTTTTATTCTTAATTCAAAATAGACTTAAAGAAGAGATTATTGTTTTTCACTATTTTTAGCTGCTTCATTGAGGAAATAGAAATCATTTAATATGAGGTTTTCGCTATAGTTTCTTATACATTATTCAGCTTTGCATCATTAATAAGTGAGAGGAGAAAATTGCTTGAGAGAACATATAGTCGCATATTAGTGGAGTCCATACCTAGTCTATATAATTGTACCCCACAAAGTAACCAAATCAATCATAGGATAGTTTTTTTTTTTTTGTTTTTTATTCTAATGAATCTTTGTTTATCATTCTGAAAGGGACTCTAATGACTTTAAGTTTGATCCCTTAAAGTGAGAGTCTCAATGTCGAATTATTTTCTTGATATAATACTGGAGAATCTATGCTGGTATTTACAATAGACTTAAATTTGGAAATAAGTGATTTTTAACAGTGTTCTAAACACAAGATTAGATATAATAACTTCTTTGGTGCATTATGATCAAAACTCATATTTCTTAGGAATCAAGGAGCTAGAATTTGAACTTTAAAACTTCATCGAGAGTTTTGGTCTTCTGGCCAATTAAGTTGAGCCGAGTTGGTTGGTGTTGCTGATATTGAAATTAGTCATCTCGAGGGTATGTGCGCGTGTGTCTGTTCACTCTTTACCAAGTGAGAGATGCAGTGTTTGTACAAGTCACCAGCCCACCCACCTGCACACTGTAGATACAGAGAATCAAGCTAGCAACGAAAGCGTTTCTCGCCGGTGGCCACGAGACCATACCTACTCTACGGTAATTTGGTACCAATACATACCCACTTGGATATGCCCTTCCCCTCCAGTTGAAAAGGGACCTCTTTCTTTGGACTCTTTCGGCTCCAATGACTGTTTGCCTATCTCCATCTTAGTTATTAGTCTAGTGATCTTTATAATTTTTTTGTGAGGGCTTTTACTTAACATCTCTTTTGAGCTAAAGTGATTTAGATATAACAAGAGGGCTCATGTTTAAGTAATTTAAGAATTGGGACAAAGTTCATATCTTGCTAAAGCTTGCTGGAGTTCAGTATATAAAATTTACGCGAAGGCTATGGAAACCACCAATCATAAGGCACCACTAGGTTTTGACTATTCCTTTAGGCCTCATCGCATTAATTCCTTTGCCAAATCAAGTTGATCAGCCAACCCCGCAAAGATTTACTGCACAATTCGGTACTTGACGGCTACTTCCATTAATGTTTGCCATATGACGGTGAGATTGAGTGACTATGATTGCCATTTGACACCTTGTTGGTTGGCCAACTAACCAGTGTCATCAAATAATAATTGTTAATAGCACGGTCACGGCATTAGCAGCAGCCCTCACATAAATGAGTCTGCTGATGGGTGAACAAATGGAAATTTGACATAAATATTTGCAGGAATCTATCGAGAGATAAAAGCAATACCATTGAAATGGCCACTTGTATTTCTTTATTTGCTCACTTGCATCATTGTTAATCCATTTCATGTTTTCATCAAGTCAAAGTCACCCCAGCAACAAGAACTTATTTCCCAATTGATAAATTCAAATTGGTTGGGGCTTTGGGCCCTTGGGTTGCTGAGTGCTCGTGTAATAGACCTTCCGCAGAAAATTTACAAAGATACGGACAATTGCTCATATTCAGACTCACACATTACATTATGATGATCGTACATTTGTAGTCTTTTTATATATAATGACAATTAATTATGAGACTGAGAATGTGTATCCAATGGTCATGATTTGTAACGCATTAAATTAACTGGGTTCATGTCAGCTCTTTCCCCCAAAATTTGCTCCATTTTAACTTTTCTTGGACAGAGTCACGTGATAAACTTCTATGGACTTTTAAGTGGGAGTCTGCTACTACTGGTATCTATATCAGTATATTAAACTCCTGGCACTCTGCCTAAAAAATTTCTTATAGCTGGTCCTCCAAATTCAAGCATTGTTTTCTGGTTTGTGCGAAGCCATGCTGGATCATAGGCTACACAACATAATGCCAATGAATGCATATGAATCTGACCTACTTTTTTTTTTTTCGTTTTTTTACTCGATGAATTTGACCGTCATGAGTTGTGCTTTTTGGATGCTTTCAATAGCCTCTACAAGTCAAGTCATAGATGGCAAAGACATGAAATGATTCGAATCTGAAAACCGCTTGATTTGCAGGCAATGGGGACATGTAACCTAAACTGGGAATCTAACTTGGTAAAAGGGTTACTTTTTATATTTTGCCGAAACAATAGCTCTGCAATTTGCAAAATCTTGATGGGAGTCTGCGATCATAAGTTAAAGACTTTATGGCAAAATAAAGGTCATGGAACTTTTTCTGGGTTTTTTATTAAGTAGGGAGAAAGAACACAAACCACTAGACTAAATATACACAACAATAACAATAATTCGGGAGTCAAGGAGGCAAAAAATGAATAGCAACCCTTCGCTCCCACTTGGATCTGCCCCTGGCATGGCATAACCCAGCCGCCCACCCGCCCGTCCACCCTTTTTGTAGGATTTTAATACTTGCTCCATTTGCTGCAGGGTCCATGGGTATTGCTGTTCTTTTTCTGGAGGGCTTTGAGCCCTTCGATCCTATGGAAAGGAATCCCTAAATTGGGTGAAAGCTTATTACTAAGCAATCTCACTCAGAAGTCATAATCTCATCGTTTGCCAAAGGGTTTTATCAGATGGTAGACAACTGCATCAATTTCTTAGTATAAACCAATCAATACAGCCAAAACCGCCTAATTAAAGAGGAGGAGATTTTAATTATTAGTGAGATTTGGGTTTGAATATCTAATCTCAACCTAAATCTCAAATTTGGTGATCGCTAAACTATTTTTATTAGGAATCATAGAAATATTTGATTATTAAAAACAATTACAACTAATTCTTTCTCTCTTTGCTGTAATTCACACAAATATAAAAAAGAAAGACTTTCATAACCTAAAATTTTTTTAGAGAGGGAAGAGAGAGACCATTAAACCTAATGTAATGAGTATGCAATAATTATGTAATGAAATATTTATAAGAATTCTAAATTTAGAATTCTAATAAGAAAACTCATAACAATTTTTAATAAATTATATTTAATTTATATATTTTTAAATATCATATATTTAATTATTTTATTTTTATTTTATATATTTTTTTAATTATCTTTATATTTTTTTTATTAGAATTCCAACATATTAATAATAAATATAAATAAATTAAAATTAATATATAGTCACATATTATAATCACCCAAATATTAAGAATAATAAAATAATCTAACTAATTCTTTCAATGAACTCTTAAATATAAATTAATTTTTTTTATTATACTAATATTCTAATTACATATAAAATATAAAATAGTATCTATTATATATTGTCTAATTATTTTAGTTTCTAAACAATCATATAATTATTTATTTCATGAATAACATTATAATTCTTTATAAATTATCATTTTACATTGCACAAAGATTTTTTGAATTAATATTCATTGGAAATAAATAAAATATTCTTTTATAATTACTTCAAGTAACAAATTTTTTATTAATTACCTAATTATTTTCATATAATTCATGATATACCCAACTTTGACTTCACAAACAATCCTTTATTAGGACAACGAAAATATAAGATCAAAATTTATTAATTTTTATATAAAATACCTTCATGATATCAATTTTAAATATCACTTTGTCACTTGATAAATTCCTCAAATACATAAGCAATATTTTATTTAAGAGTTTTTATAATGAGTCATTTTAATGAATTTGTTGAACTAACAAGTATCTATATATTTATTTAAAGATTTTTATATTTTAATTTATAAGATCAATTATTTTTTTATAAGAAAGAAATATAACATTTGTTGATCTCATAACTCCATTATGTCACATTTTGAAGGCATATTGATTAAGAATATTTATAAATAATATTTTTATTTAATAAATATTTTATAATTATAATTTCATTGTGATCACTTTGTAGACTATATTTATTTTATAAATTTTATTTTTAAAATTTATAACCATATTGTTATATAAATGATATTAAATATAAACAATGATTTTAATTAATTAAATAAATACATAAAATATCAAATATGTATTTAAAATAATAATAAATATATTGACTACTATCACATACATTAACAATTTCCAGTGGTTCATAATCAACCAATTACTGATACGCACATGCCGCTAACAGATCATCGAGTTAGCAGGTGGGATTGGGCCTTTATTATAAGACCTAGATAGAAGTTTAGAAGACAAAGCCTTCCCCAAATCATAAAAGTCTGCAAAACGCTGTCATTATCATCCACATAGCTTCCTCGTACTCGGAGTGTAGTGATCATAATTTTTTTCCAACCTTTGCTTTTTGATTAATTAAGATATTAAACAATGAAGAATCTACACGATGATGGGTGCATCTATACATCAATCTAAAGTATGTAGAAACCCATTTGAAAGCCAGAAGAGGAAGGTTACGATGTCACTGATTGAACATTAATTATATGATCTTCACAACTTGGCTTTACTATAAATTTTAGGTATTTTAAAAAGCTGGTTTGGATGTTTTTGTCACTGTGATGTGGATGAGTTTTGGTACTCTTCAAAAGAGGTAGGAAAAAATTTGGGGGCATAGGTCCCTAGTTTAAAGGCAAACCCCATTCGAAGAAATAAAAAAATAAAAAAAAAACCTTGTCTGTCTTTATGGCCTCCCCGTGGCCAAAAAGCATCGGACCACGTAATGGAACCAATACCCATACGACAGTATGGTGTGGCTGCAAACCCCGAGATTGACCTTTTCGTTTAATTATTACTCGTGGAGCTACAATTCTATGACCAATTGGGCTTTTTATTTATTTTTTGTCCTCGTGAGGCTGTATGGCATACTCATAGTTTTCAAACAGCCAAAATAGAAGTTTTGTGTTTATAGTATAATTAGTTAGAATATTCTTGTTGAAATTTGTTATAATTAGTTTTATGTTCAAATTTTAAGTGATTTTGTTTTCTTTTTTTCCTTGCCTTTGAGCCTTGTAACAAAAAAAAAAAAAAAAAGAAAAAGAAAAGCCGAGGTAGAACAATTACCACGTTTCATGTGTTAAAACTTCTTTGAATTTACATGCAAACATTTTGGATTTTGGAGGATTGTATCTAGATCCTTACTAATTGAAGATGAAACTACAGTTCAATAGTAATAAGCTCATGGAGCTTAATTAGGTGAGCATCGTGTGGTCTAATCAATGAAAATATAAGCTTTTTCTGCTTGCAGAGTTGGAAAGGAGAAAGAACTAAAAGATTTGCAACCAAAAGTTCATTATCCACATGACTATACTCTTCCTAAGTAACTTCACAATTAAGCATCTCAATTGAAGATGACCCCTTATATTTCCAAGGAATAAGCACAATATTAACTTTTTTTTTTTTATATATTTTTGATAAGTCGAGATCAATTTCATTAAAATGTTTAGAAGCGAATGGAATAAGTACTTTCGACAAGTCAGTATCCAATTTAACGAAATTCCAATTTTTTGGTTTTGAAAGCTTCAATTTAATGAAATTCTAAAAGATAAGAGAATTTGGGACAGAAGGAATGACGATTGTCTTTTTCATGTTTCTGTAAGTTCCAATTTTCTAAGAAAAATAATTCTACATTAGTCCCCGTCCACAGCCACGAGTGATTTTGTGGATTTTCTAAGGCTCCCTTTTATGTTTCTTGTTGACATTTGCTCATGTACCTTCAAGGTACCTTGCCTTGTACACATCTCTTTTCTCTCTATATTCTTGCTACTTATTATAAACTACACCAACAGGTAAATACGTTGCATTAGACTTTTTGCAGCGGTTTTCTAAGCTACAATTTTAGACGGCCAGGGGGAGGGGGTCCTATTTTGTTGTGGTGATATAGTCTTCAGGAAAATTCGGGGAATAAAATACAGAGTATGATATATGCAATATCTGGTTGTAATTTTCTACCGATCTAATGAAATTACATTGGTTACATATTTAATGACAAGCATCACATTCAGTCCTTCGTTTTCATCTATCTGCTCCTTTTGTCAATTAATGTCTATATAAGAATTAAATCCGACCGCTCTCTGAGTGAGTGTGGATTTTATATATGTAGCATGGCAATTACAGTACATGGCAATTATATACTAGTGGTTAAACAACTTAAACAAAGGGGAAACAAAAAAAAAAAAGAGGAAAGAGAGAATATGTGTTACGTTGCAGTGGAAAAGTCCAGGGGGGGTCTTCAAGTTTTCTTTGCCCCGTAATATATATTGTTGAAATTGATTCTTGCACGTATAAATGAAAGCTTGAGATTCACCATACAATGATTGGCTTATAAAGATGGTTTCGAGGCCCATGCCGTTTCACTACCCTAATGTATCTCCCCGTAATCTCTGGTGAAAAGACATAAAATATAGATAGAAATTAAGTAGTCGTTTTTTCAACATCCTGTACGAGCATACCAAACGAACAACTATGTAGAGGAGTCTCCCAGATACTATGATTTGCTAGTAGTTTGAAGGGCCAAAAATTAATAAATCCACTTTTAGACAAGTAAACATTCTTGACCCATCATTGTTTAATCGAATGCAGGTAACCTT
Source organism: Bruguiera parviflora (assembly GCA_019804595.1). Taxonomy (NCBI): domain Eukaryota; kingdom Viridiplantae; phylum Streptophyta; class Magnoliopsida; order Malpighiales; family Rhizophoraceae; genus Bruguiera; species Bruguiera parviflora. Next base: position 2,835,346 of record CM034058.1, on the reverse strand, counting down.
TTAGACGAGTTAACTAATACAGGGTTAACCGTCTTTTACTCTGAAAGTAGGTTTTGCCATATATATATATATATTTTATATATATATATAGAAGCAGATATTAAGTAAAGGCCAGTTGCCTGGATGCTATCATATCGAAAAATTTGACTGCTTACAACGTAAGAATCAATTACGCTCGAAGCAAACCTGCACAGCTAGTTTCGCAAAGTAGAAACTATTGATGAATTCTTTAATCTCCTGGCTAGTGTTCTTTCCACTCACTGTGCAGTGCATTATTTTAAGTGGGTGGATTAGAAGCCACAGCCAATGGGGGCCTTGGATTTGCGCATATATTAAGACAAAAATTAATTATTACTTTTGGTGCCGGACGACGCGGTGTGGTCGGTTGATAACGACGAGATTATCAAGTTGCTATAAAAAGACAACAAATTGGCGCGTATATTTAGACGTTATTAGCGTTGGAAGAATCATAATGAGCCCGGTAGGCCAATAATTTAGGCAGTCAATTGGGGCCAAAACAACTGTGAATTTTTGTCATCTCTTCCCCCACACCTCCATGCTCACCTTTGCAAGCATCTTTGGATTAAAATAAGGAAAATAATTTTCGATAATCTAATTTTTATGCAAACTCCCTCGTATGGAGACGAAATTTTTGACTCTCACATTGTATGATCATTCCTATTAGTTGCGTATTTGTGTCCCACTTCCTTAATTACGATCGTGTATTAAAAGTCTACAAACATATAATTAATGATTATGATAAGGTAATGTGTGGTTCCATAAAAATTCGTACTTACAATACACTGCCAAGTTCCCATTTGGTAGAAATTATTATTATTATTATTATTTTTTTTTTTTTTTTCTAGTGACGAGTAAGATTTGAATCTTGATCTTTTGGTCTCAAGTGTTTGCCTTGACCTTTGTAGGCTGTAGCAATTAATCTAGTTATTTGTTCTTGAAAAAAAAAAAAAAACTAATATATTTGATCTTTATTACGATTTTTGCAACATTCATCAGTTGTAATACGATTCAAACTGTGGGGAACTTCTGCAATCTAGGTTTTAAGAAATTAAATTTTCGAAAGATAAAGGGGTAATAAAAACATTGAATGTGTTAAAGCGTTGATTATTCAATTATTATTATACTGTTAGCAACTAGATCAACCTTTTCTTCGACATTATTTTTAAGCGAAAGGAAACATAATTAACATTGTTGGATTTCATATAGAGAATTTGATTGAGAATGCCTTGACCAGAATTGCTCAACAAACTCTTTTAGCAATTAGGCTTAGCGAGTGAGTATTGGGTGTATCTTTCCCTATACTCTTTTTTTTTTTCTTTTAATCCTTGAATAAATCAGTTCATATATATATATATATATTGAAGCCCCGATGACAAGAAAGAGTACATTAAGTTTTCACATCCAAGCTATGAAATCAGATTCTCTAAAAATGGTTTGTTTTGCTAAACTATCGTTTTGCTGCCTTATTAATATGGGTAAATGTACAAAATGTTAAAAACAAATGAATCTTTCCCTATAATTTGTTAAAAGAAAAATCTTACGTGATCAACCATTCTTAGCAAAGATTATATTGCAATTGCTAGAACAACCCTACTTGTGATCATGAAGGCTGGCCTTTTGACCAAAATGATTTGCAAATGGCTTTCCATTACCCTAGCTTTAATATGGCAAGAAGCAAAAGGAAAAAGGAAAGAAAAAAAATGAAAAAGAAATGCAAATTCTGGTTTTCATATCCACGCTCACTCACCTAAATTAAACGAGTTCAAATGACATACATTTTTTCCCTGATGAAACTGAGCATAATTCCACTATGAGATTAAAGATTGGAACTCTCAAGGACGTCCGTCGAAAGGTTTTAGATTCACATAATGTGTTGAATAGATATGTAGATAATATTCAGGTCCATGGATAACATGCATACATACACACCCCATATAATCTCCAGTGGTATAGAAATACAAGAATTTGCCATGCCAATCTACGCGCAAAAAAGAAAAAAAAAAAACAGTAATTAGGTGTTATATAAATTATTCATGTATAATGATTGATTTTTTGTTGGCAAAAGAAGAACAAAATTAACCCCACTAACCTCAAAATCCGTACTTTTTTTTTTTTTGGTTATTTACAGTAAGGGTATTTTCGTATTGGCATTCGCATCATCCAAATATTAACTCTCTTTACCGGACCTCCTCACAATCAATCGGTACTACATGGAATATTGAATACGAGAATTAACGTACGTGCGTACGAGAAGCCTTTGCAATGTCAACATGAAGTGCTTGGAAGATCACAAGGTATGACAAGACATCATTTGCAAGCTGCTTAGAGTCCGCAGGGAAGGGTAATAAATGTGCCTACGTAAGTAATCAATAATATGTATGGTTGTGTAAGAAATAGACTTTGTATCAGATACAATTAAATTTTGAGTTTGGTATTGTTATTCATAATCTCAGGTGAAACAAGGAGGCCTTTTATAGGTTGACGGTTAGTGTTAAAATTAATCAAATATTTTACGACATGAATCTTTCTAGTAGTTTGCTAGCAACGTTGTACAATAATGAGTACTAAGATAACAAAAAATATCATATCTAAAATGAGTATGAAGGTGATGATAATTCTTTGGAGGATCTCCAATAACTCTAAGAAAGATTGAATAAGAAGTAACATATTCATAGCAAAAGGGGTACAGCTGTTAAAATCAAAAGAGTAATCAAGTATTTACGTAGAAAAAATAACTCAGATTTTATGGATGGAAAGAATTGTTAGAAGTTCAAAAGAAAATTTTAGAAGACTTGATTGCTAAGTATGATTTCATCATTTAGGTATTATGTAAATTATTTAAAAATTATGTGAATTATTTATTTTTTTATTTTTATATGTTTTCTATTTAGTTAAAATATTTTTAAGTATTTTTTTATTTAATTAGAATATCTTCTTAATTAATTAGATAATTTTAACCATTAATACATGTTTAAATTTAAAAGATAAATCATCATAGAAAATAAATACTTTTAGTAAATAAAATATTTTTTTCACTATATTTCTTTTTGAAAAATCTTATTTTCTTAAATTTAATTGAGTATAATCTTATTTCTGTTACACATTCTATTAACTGATATCAGAATAAGTCTCATTTATTTTAATGGCAACATAAGATGAAGTGAGTAGTAATCATTCTATTAATGAAGATAAAAAAATGTATATCATTTAGTCAACTATTTGTAATTATGAGATAGTGTTACTAAACCTTGGCCAAAAAATTGATTGATTGAAATGTAAATTAAAAGTGATTAACATTTGACTTAAAACTCTTTAGGCAAAGGTACAAATGGAAATTAAAGAGACGAAAGGAATCAAGATGAAGAATTTGGTCATAGTCACCTTCTTACTTGACTAGCTCTTACAAATCTATGTAAGTGTCAGACTCATGCGGTAGATTCTAATGAAGGAACAAATATGCGAATCCATTAGGCTTATGCAACAAATTTTGTTGACGATGATAATGATTTTGATGAGTACTTAGATTATACCATCTAAAGTTTCACTAAAACTTAAAGTTAAATGTTTTCCAAGTAGAGCAAATTGATGTAGAATGAGTACTCTAATATTTTATGCATCAAAAGAACTCTCAAAAAGTTAGAAAAAAATTTTAGAAGGTTTGGTACATAAGTATAATTTTACTAATTAGATATTATATAAACCATTTAAAAATTATATGAATTATTAATAATTTTTTTAAAAAAATATTTTTTCAATTAATTAGATAGTTTTATTTATAAATATTATGTAAATTTAAAAGTTAAATAACCCTATAAAATAAACATTTACAGTAAAAAACAAATTTTTTTTCTCTTTAAAAATCTTATTTTATTAAATTTAATCAAGTATTACCTTTATTTTCACTAAATGCTATGCATTTAGACTTTGTATCATAAATAGTTATAGTCTTTAAAATCATATTCATGCACTCTCAAATTATTATTATTATTATTATTATTATTATTATTATTATGATAAGTGAGTTACAAACAGGATGATTTATCGAATACCAAGATAATGAATGAAAGATGGTTCCCTCTTAAATTATTGTAGGGATTATAACAAATCACTTAAAGATTTATAAAGCCTTTGGTTTATAAGTAGCAATTCCTCGAAACTCTCTTATGGAAATATCTTCAATTAAAAAGAAGATAAAAAGTATTTTAAGAATGATTGATCATAGAAGTCAAATGAGTATCTTATTTATATACTTTAAAGAGTCTTATATTAAAAACCACAAATTTATTAGTAAAGAGTCACACTTTCAAACAATTAAAAAGTTAATTTTTTTTATAATTGAAAAATATTTCTTCATAAATAAATAAATAAATAAATATATATATATATATATATATATATCATAAATTTTAATAAAGAATTATATCTTTATAATGGTAGAATTACATCTAAAGAATTGAAAAATACATCTTATTTAAATGAAGAGATGCATTTTCTCAATTAAAGTATTTTTACTTTTCAAGAAGAAACACAACCTCTAAGAATCACACAACCTTTTTATAAATGCATAATTCTTATAAAACAACATAACTCTTCAATAAGAGTACAAAATCTTTAAAATTACATAAATCTTTAGTATAATGTATAACCTTTTTATGAATGGACAATTCTTACAAAATAATATAACTTTTCTATTAGAATACAACTCTTTTAAATAAACATAAATCTCTAGCAAAAACACAATTCTTCAATTGCAACTTATGATTTGATTCTTACCATCAAACAAATCAATATGACTATATATATATATATATATATATTTATTTATTATTTTTTTTTTTTTCAAAAAATACTGTCTTTATATTTTTTGAAAATTCCTTTTTAGAAAAGAAAATTCTTTTGTCACTTTCGAGTTCATCAATGCTATCGTGCACACAAGTGTAATGAGAATGCATTTGGGATTATGGTTGCATTTTGAATCAAATGCAATTTTTTTAGTATTTGAAAATTTGTAAAATTTGTATTTGATAAAAGTAAACTATAATTTAAATCTACATTTTACAAATACAATATTTTGATATAGTAAAAAAACACAAGAAGTGCTCTACATTTTAATAATTTTTAAAAATAATAAATTTTATTATTATGTAAAATAATTATAATTTAATTATATAAAAATTATTTTTTGATTACTTTTTTATTTTATTAGTTTTTTTTTATCTTTTTTTCAAAATATTACAAATAATTACTAAATAGTCATAGTCAATTATATTTATTAATACTAAATTTTGTGATTGTTGATTTGTAGACTAATGTGTTTAAAGTTTGTATAAATATGACAACGCAATTCATTCACTCCAGTTGGACCATCCTAGCTTTTTGCTATCCTCCTAGCTTTTTTGCTATCCAGCAAGCATAGACCGTCCTCATCCATCCCATATGGTATTTAGTACACGTCAAGAATCTCTCTCTCTCTCGCTCTCTCTCTCTCTCTCTCTCTCGCTCTCGTTAATCCTTAGGCTTTGGAGAGCCGCACGTGAGCCCTTTGTCTTCGACGTTAGTGTAATCCAGACCTCCCAATACCTTCGCTTCTTCACTTACACAGTAAAGTACTAACACACTCGAAGTTGCAGTCTTGCACCTTGTATTCACTAACATCCACGCAGGTTTCACAGAGAGGGAGACACAGAGAGAGAGAGAGAAGGGGCTGGTTTTTAAGGTCGTCTAATAGCTGTCGGCCACGAGGCTGCTGTCATTTCTCATTGGGAATCGCTTTCTTTTTCTTTGCTTTCCCCTTCCCCTTGAATCCCGGGGTTTTTATGAACCCAATGTGGAACTTTGTCCCTTTGCTGCTGCGCAATATTACCTGCCCCTTATGCTGACACTCATAAAATTAACAATCAATTTTTAAAATTTGGGAAAGATTAAGGAAATACATTTTCTTGAGAAAATGCAGGAAAATGGAAATTTTCAAAATATAGTTATGAATAAGCTTTCCATTTTATTTATTTACCAAGATTAAAGCTGCCTTGATCTCTAAACATCTCTTTATTTTGAATACTACAGAAGATTCATATGTTAGGTACAATAAATGAGAGAGGATGATGATAATAAATAAATCCATTAGAATTTTTTGTTTCTCTTTTCTTTTTTTTGTGTATATACGATGCATGTCATAAGAAAGTGAATAAAAAGCTAAAGGGCCAATTTTACAACACCAGCAAGCCCTCCAGTTTCTCTTTTCTCACAAAAAGATGCCCAGACACGTTTCCTCCACTCCCCAATGGCATGATGTACTATGACATTGTACAAGACAAACCCACGGATCCAACCTTGAAAACAAATGAAGAGAGAGAGAGAGAGAGAGAGAGAGAGAGAGAGAGAGAGAGAGGAGGGAAGGAACCCAAGCTTGAATTTGATTGATATGACTTGGTCCGTCCTTGGACGAGCCACCAAAACTTACTTCCCCAACCCCAAATGTCTCCATCACCACACGTCAACAGCTCCTTTTGTTCCTCTTACTCTCCTTTTGTCAATGTCGAAAGGAATGACTCAGACGCACAGTTGCTTGTTGATTTACCAGTTTGACTAGTATTGCATCCCCATCAAACAACGACAGTTACAGTTTTGATCTTAATTAATGTAATATGTATAATTTTTTTTTATAATCCATTCTATTATATATTGAATTTGATATAAGGTGTAGTTGTTGAAAATTCTTCATTCTCCAAAAAAAACTTGTCTCTCTTCTCACCATCTACTTAATTTTGGTTTTGTCTTAATTAATGCATTTATGAGTTTGTGTTTAAAACATTACTAATGATCGTTTCTCAATTTGTTTCTAATCATATCTACTATTTTAGATTATATATATGACTTTCAATTCTAAATATATTACTCTTTAGCTATAAAAAATATATAACTTTTCAATTGTGCAAATATACAACTTTTTAATTATAAAGTTATAAATTTTGATATGTAATTTTTCAAAATTTATAAATAAAATGTTCATTAGATTCTTATGATCATTTATTCTTGAAGTATCTTTTAAGTCAATTTCCTTTCTCACAACTAAAGAAATTTCTATAAAAGGGGTTTTAAAGAATTGCAACCTATAAACTTAAAGTTTTGTAAATTTTGAAGATTCATCATAATTCTTATAATAATTTGGGAGGGGACAAACATCACTTTAAAGACAATAATTATTTATGATACAAAGTCCATTTGATTCTTCTTCTTGTTTGTTTTTTTTTGAACAACTTTAAAGTAAAATTAATGATGAAATCAAGGATAGAATCATTATAATCCTTATTATAATCAATGCCATAAATCAAGATGTAGTTTTTGTTGGAAAAGATAGGGTGTGAATGATTTTTCTTCTAAATTATGGCATGAGCATTTAGTTCACCTTAATTTTAAATTTTAAAAATTTATGTCTAAATATAGATTAATTTCTTTGATCACGATAATAAAGAGAAATGAAAAATAAGCATTCAAGCTAAAATGACTAAGAAACCTTTACTTAAGATAGATGGACATATAAATTTGTTAGACCTTGTGCCTTTTAATATTAAAATTAAATGATCTATTGACTAAAGGAGTTAATGAATACTTCATTACATTTAGAGATGATTTTTCTAGATATGCATATGCTTTATAAAATCTCAAGATAAAAAATTTGATATGCTTAAATTTTACAAATGTATTAATGAGAATAAAAAAGGCAAGAAAGTTAAAATCTTGCAAAGTGATATAGCAAATAAATATTTTTCTATAAGATTTGTTTATTTCTATTAGGAAATGACATTATTTTCCAAACTCATGTTGCTTACATCTCACAACAAAATGGAACAACTCAAAGGAAAAATATAACATTGGTAAATATGAAAAATTTCATGATATTAAAAGCTAATTTACATTAACAACTTCTTATGTACACTATAAAATACCTTCTAAAAAATCTAAAATTTCTCCACATGAATTATAAAATAAGAGCAAATCAAATCTAAGTTACATAATCATATGGGGATGCTTGGCATTTTGTAAAGTTCTTGATCTAAAAAAGACTAAATTAAGTTCTAAAGCACTAAAAGGTGTATTTGTGGATTTTGCTGGAAATTCTAAAACATAATGTCTTTTGGATTTTGATTCTAATGTGATTGTAGAATGAAGAGACATTAAGTTTGTTGAAAGTAAATTTTGTAAAAATTCCAACAATGTAGCAAAACTTATGTTATAAGAGACTAACACAAGTATTAGTCTTAACCGTAGTACTAAACCTGGTGCTTCCTCTTCTATTATTAAAAGGAAAGATTTAAATTTTGAACTTTAGATAAGTTAAAGAGTTAAAAAAAAGAAAGTATTTGATTTTGATTTTATATCTTTTTAGTCTATTGTCTTCTTAGTTAAAAGCAATAAGACAACATTGAAAAATAATATATTCAAGCTAATCAATGTAAAGGATGATTCAAAGTATACATTAACTTAATGATATCTAAAAGTGTAACTTTTTGGAAAAAAGTAGTAAGTAATTAAATGGATTCAATATTATCTAATAATACTTAGGCTCTAATAAATTTGCTTTTTAAATCAAAACTAATTATTTGTAATAGGTATTTAGAAGAAAATATAATACAAATGGATTTTTTTAAACCTTTAAAATTAGATTAATAACTAAAGGGTTTAAGCAAAAGGAGGGTATTGATTACTTTCTCACTTATGCTTCATTAATAAGAATAAAGTTTATAAGAATATTGTTGACTTTTTAGCATCATTTTTAATTTATATGTACATCAAATGAACATTAAAAGTATTTTTTTGGATGGCAACATAGAAGAAGAAGTGTTCATAAAGTAGTTAAAGATATGTCCTATCAAAAAATGAAAGTAAGGTTTGTAAATTAATTAATGCCTTGTTCGAATTGAAGTATGCTTTAATTAATAGGCATAAAATATTTGATTTTGTGATATTATTTCATGGTTTTAAACATAATAATACTGATAAATGTATATATTCCAAGTTCAAAAGAAAATTTAGTACAATAATATGCCTATATTTTGATGACATGCTTGTCATTGGAATCAATATACAAGATGTGAATCAAACTAATAAATATATAACTTTAAGTTTCAAAATGAAAAGTTTAAATGAAGTTCATACTATCTTAAGTATCAAAATTAAAAAATTAGTTAGAGTTTTGCCTTGAGCTTATCATATTACATTGAAAAACTTCTTAAATTCAATCACTTGAAGATTAAAGAAGTGATGCTCTCCTTTGATATCTTATAATAAAGTGCATGTAAACTTTGTAGTATGCTTATGCCATTGATTGTGTAATGTACATTGTAAATTGTATTAGGCAAGATATTGTTTTTGCAATTTATAAACTTTTCAGATGGTACTTAATATTGGAATACAATCATAAAAGTCTATAAATATCATAAAGAACATTAAATTTATGATTATTTTAAAATGATTTCCAATAATACAAGAAAGATATACTAATTCTAGTTGGATAACTAGTATTAGTGATAATAAATCCATATTTGATAGGTTTTCACCATAACAAGGGGTATTATTTCATGGGATTTTGAGAATTAGGTGTATATAACTCATTCCATCATATAATCAAAGTTTGTAACATTAACTTCTACATACAAAGAAGTAAAATGGTTGAGAAATCTATTACTTGATACTAAGTTCTAACAATAACTAGTTTCAGTCATTTGTTTGCATAATGGTGGTAAAGCAATAATGTTTAGAGTTTTAAGTAAAATATACAATAGTAAATCTAGATATATTGTCTTAAGGCATGAGTTTATAAAATAGTTACTATTTGATGGTGTTGTCATAATCATATATATTCAATCCTATAACAATTTAGCTAATTCTTTTACTAAAAGTCTTTTAAGAGATGTAGTTAGGAAAAACATCAAAAGGATTAAGATTAAAAAACCATTTGATAGTTCATAATAATAGGAATCCAATCTTTATATATTCTTTAGTTAAATAAAGGTTCAATGGCTAATATCAAGTTATTGATCTATTGTGACAACATTAAATTAATGAAATGAATAATTAATTAATATTCAACGCTAAAGAGATTTAAGCATGAGTGTAATATTCTTAATGAAATTGAATTTACATCAAATATGAAACTTCACCTATATGAATAAAAAAGTGGTGTTGCTTTAAGATGGTAACTCAAAACTGTGCATGTGTTAAAATAATATAATCATTAGGTTAAAAAGGACATATACAGTATTTTTAATTTTAAAATATATAAATCTTTGTTTAAGTGTATATCACATTATTGTTTTTATTAAGATCTTGATATACTAATAAAAATGAAAAGTTTAAGTTGAAAGACACTTCTTATATATGAGTTGTATAACAAGTCATGTAGTTGTCTAACAAATTATTAAAGAAAATATATAAATAGCCAAATTTTCTTATTTGATGAAAAAGAATAAGTTATAAGTTGCAATTAAAGAGTTGTGTTTATTTAAAAGAATTATATTTCTTTAGAAGGGTTGTCATCTTATTAAATAGTCATGTTATTTCATAAGAATTGTGTATTTACAAAAGGGTTTTGTACTTTTATAAAGGTTGTATTTCTTCATAAAGAGTAATGACACTTTAATTGTAGATATACAATCCTTTATTCAAATAAAATATGTTTTTTTATTATAAGAATACAACTTTTTAATTGTAAAACTATAACTCTTTTTTCAAATATATAAAATATAACTTTTCATTTATAAATATGTAATATTTTAGTTATAAAGATGTAATTTTTTTGGTTATTAAAAATGTAACTCTTTAATTCTGTAAAAGTGTAAGTCTTTAATTATAAAGTTGTAACTTTTAATGTGTGGCTTTTCAAAATCTATAAATAGAATATTCATTTGATTTATATAGTCATTCATTTTTAGAGTACCTTTCAAGTTTTTTTTTTTTTTTTCTTACAACTGAAGAAATTCATATGAGGGATTTTAGAGGAATTGTTACCTATTAATCAAGGCTTTATAAATCCTAAATTGATTCATCATAATTCATTTAGCACTTTGAAATAGGATTAAAATTACTTTAAAGATAGTGATTATTCATGATAAAAAGCCTACTTAATTCTTTCTCTTTTTCTAACAAGAATTACATTAAAAATAACTATTTAAAATGAACTATTTTAGGCTAAAATAGGTTATTGATAAACATTACTTTATATGTAATTGATGACTTAAATTATAAAATGGAAACTAGAATACTAACTAAGAGTTAGTTTAACTTAACACATTTAAACAAAGGATCAAATTAAGGGCAAGTAAGCAATTTAGGTTACATTATGGATAGTAGAAATGGATAACACTCATTTTTATTAAATGAACACTTAAGATTTAAAAAAGAAATTACATTATAAAAAATTTGCAAAAAAAATATGTTGGTTAAGCTATTAGATGTTGTGAGTAACATTGAAGAATTGACTAGTAAGTAAATTTAAATTTAATAGCTAACTAATATATAGTCTTATAAATCAAGCTCTTATATGTTCACTAATAAGAGCATAAATAATATTAGATAGATATTATAATTAGTGCTATAAATGTTTTTAATATACACCAAAATTTAATAGGCTTTAAGGTTGTTTAAGATCAAGTGTGAATTAAAAGAAGCTAAATTTTGACATTTGATATATTAAAGGAGAAAAGTAATATATAAGTGACAAATGACCCATAACACAATGTCTTAAAATTTTAAGTAAATAAATATTGTTAAAAGCCTATAAAATGTTTCTTTTTCTTTGTATTGTTACGTGATGAACTTTTATATCTAAATTTTTGGTTTTATAATAGTACCAAGACATTTCTTGGTCTTAGTCAAAGTCACACACAAACATATACAAGCAAAGTATTTCTACTCAAAACTCATAATTACACAAAATAAAGAGAAATATAGTATATATAAGAACTTTCCTAATTTTTTATTACTTTGCACATAAAAGTATACAAAGAAATATAATAGCAAACTCTTTTAAGTGTTTCCTTACACTTGTTTCTCTTTAGTAGTGTCTATATCTTTAGATAGTGAGCCCTTGATTACTTATACTTATTTATAAAATTTATAATTAATGTCCCTAACTTGTTAGATTTTGCACAATTTAGTTGTCAAGTTAATCAGATTTTAGTGGATATATGAATTTAGATGCATAGTTTAATGGCTTACAATGTTACCCCAACTTCCCAATTTCTATGCTTTATGTTTTTAGCCAACAACATATCTATGTATTGCTACATTTAGGGAGAGTAAAACATGTCAAGAAGTTTGATCAACACACATGTTGCTCATTAGCCATATGATTAAGTTCTTAAGAAGCACTACTTATAATCTCTTTATTTTTGTAAGGTTTGAGCTTATACTTGTTTATTACACACTTCCAAGCCATCCACTTTACAACCATGCTACCTAACACGTTGTTAGCTTGGGCCCTGACCCATATTTCAACATCTTATAATGCCAAAGCCAACCATTAAACTTTTACTAGACAATTTGTGACATGCCATTATAGCATTAGTTTGAGCCTAAAGCTCATGCACTAATAAATTATTGTTGCCATAGCCAATTTCAGAATATGTGTTAGTCAATTTACCATATGCCTTTTATATAATTAGCCTAGTCCCTAACCCATATGCCAACATTGGTTAACTCTTAAATAAGACATACATACCCTTCTTAAAAGAAATTAAAGAATCTAACCTTTTGATAAGAAGAAACACGTATATGCTTAAGATATTACACCTTAAGTTAACCACATGCTACCATAACATTAATGTTATACCTCGTACTAAGTCTCCCCTAACTTATTACCATGAACATATTGCCTCCATATTCACCTTACTTTCTTTAACATGCTTATTTTATGTTAACTCGATATCAAGTATTAGTATAAAATGCCACTAAATGGTTGCATTTTCATGCAAAGAAGCTTAAAAGGCTAACAATAATACTTCAAAGATTGCTTTTCCATGTTAAGCTCAATCAAAGGCAATAAGAACTGCATTAGGCCCTACTAAGAACATAATTTTCTATTTAAGATTAAATATATATATATATAATGCATAAAAATTATTTTGCCCCCTAAAAATTACTACTTACCCTACTTAAATTCTTGAATTATTAGATTTAGTGACTTAAAAGACTTCAATTAATATTAATGGTTGAAGTTATTATAGATTTTTTATAATTTTTCTAATAAATTAATTTATGATATATATATATATATATATATATATATATATATATATATATATATATATATTATTTATTTATACTCAATCTAAATAATTTTTTTTAAGATAAATGAAGTTCTTGATATTTATCTTATTAAAAAAATTAATTATTATTTAAATAGTTGTTGAATGACAAAATTAAATTCTTTACATATTTAATACCTTTAAAAGGCATATAATGAAACATTTAGATTTCAAAAATATGTAGATTTGTGAGGACATGATTACCATAAGAATAAAAGTATTATTTTGTGATTAAAAGGTATAAATGATTATATCATAATTCTTATAAAATAAATATTCTTGTAAGTTATAGGTAGCCAATTAATTATATAAGTTTTATTAGAGGTTTTTCTACTTGCTTAAACCAGAAAAATTATGCAAAAAAGAATGTTAATATTTTTTATATTATTTTATAACTAGTGTTAATTTTGTCCCCATTATTTAACATTACTAGACCAATCATTAGGCTCAATTTAATTATAATAATAATGGTATCAAAGTTTAATCAAGTTTTATAGGACTTATTTGTAGTAATTAAAAATAAAAACCAATCAAACATCATTAATTGTAATAATAAAAATATCAAATACAATTGAAGTCTCAACCAATTCTAACAACTTCACTACTCCTTTACTAGCACTAAATTTGCTTTTATAGTTTTTAGCATCTTATTTATAACAGCACAACCATTTAGTAGGTATAACTATGATTTTTAAGTAGTTAAGATGAAAACCTTCTTGAAAGTTCATAAGTTATGAGACGTTGTTGAGCAAGGATATAAGGAAAATGTACATTTTACACCCTAAGTTTATCAAATAATTATATTTTACATATCATATTTTTGAAAATTACAAATCACATACCATAATTGAAAGTGTAACAACAAAAAACATACCCTATTAAGTCATTATCAAACAAAGTTAGTTTTAATAGTAATAATGTCATTATAAATGACTAAATAGACTAAAATAACCTCATAAACCAAAAAGGCTAAAGCATAGTATCATCATAGTACACACTCTAAAAAATGTTACTATTGGCTACAATATTATAAATCACAAAAATAACTTCTCCAACATTACAAAGGCTTTATTCCTTTTTTATACTCCTTATTTTTCTTTTATCTACCTTCTTTTTTGTTTATCATGCAAGATGTTTCATTTAAGCACAAGCTCTATGCTCTTTGAAGGCCTAAGATTTAGAAACATACAATTCAAATTATATAACTTGACTTGTAAATAACGTGACTTGAAATAACCCAAACCTAACCCAACAATCCATTATGACACTTCTAAGCTTAGTAATTGTAGTAATTTTCAGTGTGTAAAAATTAGAAGTAAGCAAATTATATTATGATTATACCTAGAAAATTAAGTTCAAATTTAAAAATTAGGAAGCTATGATTGTAAAGTATGTGTTTCTTGCCTTGTTCCATCTTGTGCTATTATATTCTATAGTGCTTTATCTTTTGTTTTCTTTGTTGTTTGAAAGTATGCAAAATAACAAAGATTGTATAATGGAACAATAATAGAAAATTAAGTTAAAGTAAAAGTAAAATTATTATAAGGGGTTTGAAATGTATATTTGTCCCATTATTATTGTCTTTTTGCATTATAAACAAGTTTGAACAAATAAGTGACATAGTAATTACATTTTGATAATTATGAAACATTTTGAAGTGACTATGGTGCAAGTACTTAAATTGTGGTCAAGCTTTAGACATTTGCCATATCTTACAAATAAAGATCTCTTTCTCTTTATCATGTCCTTTTCCTTCTTTTTTGTTATGTTCCTCTTTAGCTTACTAGCTTTTCTTTTTATCTTTGGTGGTTACAACTAGTGGATCCAAATTTTTTTCATATAAAGGATGAATGATTTGTTAGTGTGCTTCCACATATTCCTTCACATTGAAATAATCATTAAAGTACTACTCCAAGTTTCTTTTTATGTAGTTAGCACAACAAATTACATGTCCATAAGGAATTCCTCCTAAAACCCACTATTTACAATTACATGTTCACTCAAAATTTCTCCATATCATTTATCACTTTAAACTCTTCATTATTATTCAAAGTCAACTTCAAGTATCTTATTGATGTATAAATTTTTTCTAACTTCTGCTTCACCTTTAATGTCACTCTTCCCTCTTAACTTAAGGCATTAGAAAACCTCTTATACATCCTTACCATGATTTTGATCATAATATTCTTAAAAAGTGTAATAATAGGCTTGTTCCTAAACTTCCCAATTCAATTGTTGTAAAACTCAATCATGTTATTAGTGGCATGGTCACTTTCGATATGTATGTTAAATAACCATCTACATCATTAGGATGTAAGAATTGTCCTTAAATATTTAGTAGTTACATCATTAGGAATAACTTCACTTAATTTGTTAATAGTCTTAATATGGTCTAAGTATCAATAGATTTATATGTCTTCCAAAACATCTTTTTAACTCCAAACTAGGTCACTTTGTTCTAAAATTTATATATAAGTGTCTAACACACTTCTTATACATGGCCTCAGTGAGTGATACTCAACTGCATCAATGATGCTTTAGTAAGTTGTACCAACTAACAATTAGTATATTTGCTATATGATCAATATAATTTTTAAAAATAACAATAAAAAATTTATTGAAACATATCTTTTACCTATTTGACATAAATGTCAATGGCTTCCCTTCCATAATAATGCTGATGCAATCATATAAGATTTTTATAAACCAATCACAATTATCAATGCACTTTTTCTTTGCCATAGCATAGGCAATAGGAAAAATCTCTTTATTGCCATTAATTGACACTACTATTAACAATAGTCCATTATATGACCCCTTAAGATAGAAGCCATATAAACCAATGAAACATTTACATCTAGCAACAAAGCCATCAATTTATGCCTTTAAACATATAAAGATTCTTAAAAACATTGGAGTTGAGGTATTAATTGGATCATCTGTGAGACAAACCTAAGTTTTACAACAAAGCAAAGATTAGTTTCCTCAACTAAGTTAACATACTTTGGCAACTTCTTTAAAGAGTCATTATGCGATCCTTTAATCAACTCTATGGCCTTTTCTCTCTCTCCACAACTTCATGAAAGCTGGTTTTACACTGTAGAGTTCTTTCAATACTTTATATGTCAAATCATTGGTTATATTAGAATGAGTTATAAGGTAAGGTAGCAAAACCCTAAAAATCCAATTTGATATAGATCTTTTCACTTTTCCAATTCTAACTTAAGTGTGTTAACTTGTCAATTTCTTTATTGTGAAAGTATCCTTACCAGGTAGTTTGGAAGCCTAAATGTAAAATTTGCATATTACCTCATGACACTTAGCACTAAATATCTTTTTTTGATTTTTTGTATATTTTAGGTTCTTACCCCTCCCATACTATATACCCTCTCAATACTTGCCTAAAATGGTATAAATTCCTAAAGTAATTAATTTATAACTAACTTCACTCAACACCTCTTCATATTTAAATAAAATTCCTTTGATCTTGAAAGTTGGATTAGTTTTCTTCAATTTTTTTTTATTTTCCTACCCATCTTTTTTAATTGAAATTTTACCATCATAAGCACTCAAATTTTCTTCATCATTGCTCATATCATAATCTACAATGTCACTATCACTTCTATCCATTGTACATCCACCTATAATCTAATCAAGTATTTGATCTTGTAATTTTTCATCATCAACATCTTTTAATTATCATCATTAAACTTAATAAACTAATACTCTTTATTTAAAACTTTAAAATCTAGGTCTCCATCACTCTCATCTTCTAAATTAACCTCATCATTATCCTTAACATGTGTGGCTTGTTTTGTATTCCTCTTAGTTCTCTTATTAGTCATATTTTTCACACTTGGCTACATTGTCTTTTTTTTTTCTTTTTTTTTTTCAATAATAGCAACCTATAGGCCTACATAAACAATAGTAACTTAAGGAAAAGTTACACTAAGAGCAAATAATTTTAGAGAACCTATACTAGTAGTATGTACCATAAGAAGAGCTACAATAGTAATAACAACTTCATAATGTGTTCTAAAAACTAATTTCTTTAAAGACTTCATTTTCACACCTCCAATTAATCTACTTGCTAATCTCTTAAATCCAAGACTTTTGTTAAGAAAAAAAAAAACTAATACCAATATCAACACTATTTTTACTCATACTAAGTTCAAAATTAGTAGTAACTAACTTTACTAGTTATATAAATCGTAACAAGTTTACTACTAGATACATTTTTATACTTACTAAAAGTATTATATCGTAAAGAAACATTAAACAAGTCATTATTACTTCTTCTATTATTAAAGTGGAATTTATAACATATCATAAGATTACTATAAAGACTTTACAGTCAAAAAATTTTATCATAAGATTACATATTGTGAATTCTATTTCTAAACCACTTAAGATATACTGCGATAATTCAACTATAATGTTTTTTTTTTTTGAAGAACAATAAAAGTGGAAAGTGAATATGGCATATGGATATAAAGTATTTAATTGTTAAAGATTATGTTAAAGAGCAAGCAATTATTATGGAATATATTAGTACTTAACTTATGGTTGCTAATTTTATAATTAAAGGATTACTGGCTAAATCATATAAAGATCATGTTGGGCATATAGAACTAGTCGACTCTAATTAGTTTCTTTTAAAACTATGTTCTTTTATGTTTTAGCTTTGTGGAAGATCTTTTAATCATTTGCAAATAAATTTTATGTCTTATAAATAAAAACTAATTTTATGAATATAAAATTTATTTGAAATATAAATAAATTGAGAATTAAAGTATTTTTTAATCAATAAAATACCTTAATAAAGTGTTTAATTAAAATTTGATTGACATTGTGAAACATGGAGGGAAATACTGATAATAGAAGGTAGCATAATTACTATGATTTGTATATAAAGATTTCCATTCAAATAGATTGACTTATATAGGTATTTCAATTTATGGTCATGAATAAGGATATTACTTATTGAAATTCATATGGATTAAATGGAAGAATGATATAATACCTCTTAAATAGTTCACATGAAAAAGGAATAAATATTATTTAAGGTAATAATTAAATTATAACTTTATAATTATTTATTTTTAA
This sequence comes from Bruguiera parviflora, assembly GCA_019804595.1. Classification (NCBI taxonomy): domain Eukaryota; kingdom Viridiplantae; phylum Streptophyta; class Magnoliopsida; order Malpighiales; family Rhizophoraceae; genus Bruguiera; species Bruguiera parviflora. The sequence continues at coordinate 2,816,915 of CM034058.1, read as the reverse complement.
TGATAATTAAATTATTTTTAAAGACAATTAAATTATTCTTAATGAAAAATTAAGTTGGATTAATTGAACATTTCATTCTACAAATATGAAAGATTTATCTTAATGGGAGAAATTCATAAGATGGTAATATAAGGGTTTTTAGTTTAACTTATATTAGGAAACTTATGAACTACTAACATTACACTTTAGGAAAAATATAAGATAATAGATTAATAAATTACTTCATTTTTTTTAATTATAAGAAATTGTTGATAAATATGACTAGAAGTATAGTTTTCACTAAATTATTATAAAACTTTTAATTTTTCATATTCTTTCACAAAACTCACGGAATCCTGGGCATCGTAATCTCCATAATAAGTTTAGATCTCAAAAAAAAAAAAAAAAGAAATTCTATTTTTAGAACATTTAGTAATTTGAAGGCCTTATAAATAAGTCACATCTTTGGTGAGACGGACTCCAAATCGTCCAACAACTTTGAACAACATTAACAACCTATATTGAGCAAAGCGTTCGGTGTCATTGGTCATTTGTTGTACTAGAGGCTTACTAGTATATAGTATTTCCAGCGTCTTTTTTTTTTTTTTTGACACTTTTTAAATTTCTTTCATAGAATGTAAGTTATGCGATTGTATCCTTCCCGTATTAACCTAATTATAGTCAAGTGGCACCCTATATGCAAGAAAGTAATGAGGCCTTATGCAACAAAGTATAAACTTCTATATTTAGACTTTGCAGTTGTGAGGACCCCTGTGAGTTACTATAAAGAACTAATTGGTATTTATTGTTGGCTAAATACACTAGTATTTTTATTTAGATTTGATGGGGCTAACTACCTAGCCAAAACACATACCATGTTTGCAATATCTCAACACTAAATGTGGTTCTAGAGAAATTTAAGTAAATAGAGTTGTACTTCTACAAACAGTTTGAACTTTTGGTATACTAATAATTAGAATTAAAGTCATGAGTTCAAGTCCCTTAAATAGCGCTAGGAGAGTGGATGTTGGCTAAATAGGCCAGCATTTTTCTTTGCAATTGAGGAGACTCTCTTGCACACACTCATTTGTATGCGTATTTGTTGACGGATATAAGCTGCAGCTGCTGTTCCTGGGGCTGTTGTGTTTGGCTATGGAACCCAGATGAAGCACCTGTTCTCCGAGAAATTGAAGGATATAAGCTAACTGGCAGTAAGAGCGTGCAAAGTGAGACCCTGTCGGAAAAAATTGGATTTATAACGAAAGGGAAAACACATTAGATAGACAGAATTTTTTTTTTTTAATTCAATTAGTTGAACGTTAATTTTCTTGCAGAGGGAAGGAATAATGACATCAAAGGTGTTACAAAATTAACCCCTTCCGGCAACTATTTTCGGCTTATTTAGTGATCAGAAAATACAGGTGAAACTCATTGTTAATGTGGCATCTCCCGGACTAATGCATGCATGTAGATAAATGTGTTGTAATAGCCAGTCATCGTCAGGAAATTCATGGTGTGCTTCGTTTTTTGTTTTTTTTTTTAATTATTTTTTTTTTTATCTCTTTGCTTTCTTTACTTATATTTTCGTTCATTTTTAGCTCTCCGTTATGTCTCTGCCTTGTGCATGGGCGAGAAATAGGAAGTGAGACTCCTTAATCCTATAGCTTTTGACCAATGTAACCAGGACCACTGGAGGAGCAAGGGAGGGCAATGGACCTGCCTGGCTCTTTAGCGTAATCTGCATAACTAAAAACGAGATAGCTATAGACTTCAGTGTAACTCCGGATCTGATGAGCTCTTGATGGACAAATAAAAAAAAAAAAGAAAAGAAAGAAAAAGAAAAATTGTAATTTAACCATTCGCCCAAAACATATTGGAATACATTTGCTAACTTAACTTGTGACCTATTTAAAAGAGATAAATATTGCAAGCAACCCTAAATTTTAATTAAATTATCATACGCTTGCTCAAACCTTATTTTATATTAACTCCATACATGAATTTTTCAATTTTTATCAGAATCTATCATATCGTCACATAATATTAAGATTGCTATTGGTTTTTTACGCCATAATTCACCAACTTTTCAAAAATATCAAAATTTGTCAAAATTTTCAATTTATATCAACCCTAACACACTTTTTAATTTTATTGAAAATTTTTTGCCTGAATATTATCCCTCATTTATGCTAAACTTTGTTTGCAATATTTTAGCTATAATATTTTCGTAAAGACGCAGAATTTTAGTTAATTTATTACTATTACTAATTTCATTTTTTTAAAAAAAGGTATTTATGAAATTCAAACTATTTCTATTTTTTGTCTACCCGAATTTATCTCTAATTTGGCAAAGTAAAATTTTCGTTTGCTATGAAATTTACTTTCATGTGCCGGGTAGTCTAATGCCAAAATTACCACATAATGTTGTCCTTGCGCGTCAGTTCGAAATAAATAATTGTTACCACACAATAAAACAAAAAAAAAACGTGGGCAAAATTTTAAAAAAAAATTAAGATAATTAGAAAATATACCAAATTTACGTAAATTGAAAATTATATTCTAGATCTGATAATTTTAGATATTTTGAGAATTGTCACGTCAATACTATACCAAAAAAATAAAAAAAATGAAAGACTCTTCTTGAATATGCGCTTTCTTATATGTATTTGTCACCCATAATCTGTCCTATTATATACGTTCTTCCCATTAACACTTTATATTCTTTTGTTTTTTTTTTCTTTTTTTGAGCAAATAATTTGTAGAAGGAGATCCTCGTGAATTGAAAATAAATATCTGTATACTCCTACTTCTCTACACAACAAAGACAACCTAAGTTTAAAAAGAAAATGTCCAAAGTCAAAAGAGGCATATAATTACATCTTAATTCTCCTTTCCCTTTTTCAAATATCCAAAATCCTTTTTGAATTCTTTTATAAAATTTTGGCTACCCTCAGGTAATTTAATTATGAGCAATTAGATTAATTTATTAGATTCTCGCCCCCCCCTCCCCTCTCCTTAAATCGGCATGTTCTTGGTTATGCTGACCAAAACGAATTTTTCTTCTAGTCATGATAGCCACTCTAATTAAGGATATTACCTCTTATCTAGTACAAGTAATATGCGGGAACAATAATTTTTGCTTTTGGTCAAACTCACAAAAAATGCCATTTGAAAAACAAATCCGTGTTTATGAGTAAGTAAAAGCTCTGTATAATCTCGTCGTCGATCCCTTGCGAGTATTGTCTGGTTACAGGAAGCTAAGAATAAATCCCGGACATGCGCTCCATAAATATTTATTAATTATTAGTTCAAAGTAAAGGTCAGAATACTAATTCCCTTTATTTTGCCAATTTAATTATCGTACTGAAAAGCTGAGAAAAATAAATCCGGCAATAATGGCATCAGTTTGTACGTGGAAGTCTTTCTATTTTTGTCACAACCCTAAACAACTAGAATAATGAGTAGTCCCTTTCGATTGGCTTTTTGATGGGACAAACCGATAGTTAAGTCATCCGTGAGATCCATAAATCTATGTGCCCTTTGAAGAAACTGCCTGGTTTTGGAGACCTCGACGTGCAAGTGGGCTCTACTATAACCTCTTAGATTGAACTTCTACGCCATTGAATATCGGAAACCCAGCGTCCTAGGGGTCGAATCTTGCAACGAAATTTTTTTATGCAGAAGGGAAGGGAAAGGGGAGAAAAAAAAAAATTTAGGAGAGACAGAGTTTTAAATTAGAGCATCAGAAACTATGGTTTTAATCCGATAGGCACTTCGGAATTGAAAGATCCTCAAGCTCAATTCCGCGTTAATCGTTTAGTATCATAGATAAGTGTACACGCCAGTAAGACTATTTTTAAAATTCCTTATTTTCGGGATATTCATTAATTAAAAGTATTAAAAAATAAGTATACATCCGACGAGTTTTTAGGAGGAAAACCCCGTAACATATTTACTTGCAACGCATCTAAACGAACCGCTTCATTAATACTAAAATTAGGTTGTTTGAATTGACGCAAAAAAAAATATATATATATATATATATATTTTTAAGGACAGTGCACCCAGTTTTCAAATCCAACATTTTAAAAAGCCATTAAACCTATTTATATGCTCGCTCTAGACATTGGAGGTAACCAGCAATGGTGTTTTAATTTGAACAGCAAAGGAAAAGGGAAAAATTTAGGTGAAATTCCTGGTTGGGTAAGTGAGGCACCGTCGGCATCCATTATTTATTGAAACCCTTCAGATAATATCGACGTTACAAAAGCTGGGTGTTAAGGTCATCGGGGCCAAGTGGTTAGTTGAGCTTTCTTTATCAGTTATTGGACATCTGTGTTCTACTCGGAAATCAAACGACATGGTCCTCAAAACCACAATAATAGATCACCAATTTTGATTGATTCCTTAACCATCCGAATCAAATTAAAATGTATACAAGTGAACCACCAAAATATTTATATGCGTAAGGGAAAATGGAATCAAATCAAAATCAAGCAGGTACGCGTTGCCCAATTGTACTTTGGAAGGTCTTCCTCACAATGGCCAATTAATGCATACCTTCGATCACGACATGAATGGATGCGGGTCGCTCTCATCTGGTGTCCCGGCATTTTGAGTCAGTCAACCAAAGTTGGCGGCCAAAAGCAGGAGATGGCCGTCCAGGGTGGGGGACGAGAAGACAGGAGTGGGATCCACCCGCCGCAGCATCCTCCCCCACCTTGTCCATTTTTTTTTCTTTTTTTTTTTTTTTTGGTAATGTGATAAAAATGAGAACTTGTCCTTTTCCCCAGCCTAACCAAACTTGGTCAACCTTGGGCTCAACCACAGTTAGTCTAAGCATTAAATTAAAGTCCAAACCAGGAGCTATTTCAGCTAACCCCCACCCACAAACTGTCCTAACCATACCGCATAGGGTTCGTCTGCTCTCAATTGCTCATGTCATTAGTTCACACCACCTAAATTCTGACATTTCCCAAACGCATTTTTAGGCGACTAAGGGACAAATCTCTGCTAATTCACTATTTAATTGTGCTGGTAACTTATTCTTGTTAATGATTAATTGAATGCATCTAACATACATCCAAGATATACGTCTCAGATTTTGCTTGCATTTTTGTTTAGTGAAATTAACTTTTGAATATCTATTGTTTCCCCCCCCCCATTTCTGATGTTTCAACTGATTTATCATATCATCTTAAAGCAGGAAATTGTCATTAAAAAAATAAAGAAATTAAACTCATAATGACCGTTTAACACTTGGAGAGTTTATTCGCATTAATAATCGATTCAGCTATAGAAAACTATTCGAACATGAAGTCTAAAGCACTATAGAGGCTATGGGCCAATTTACTTTAGAAAACTATTTTCAGGTAACATCCTTGTGTCATTAGGGCTTGCGAGCATAACGTGACCCAAAAATTTGACACCACTTAATTTGAACTTAACATATTTGAAACTTAAAAAAAAAAAATAAATAATAATAATAATAATAATAATAATATAATAATCTGAACAAACCCGAATTCACTCACTTGAACATGAAGTAATTGTCATTCAAAACGACATGATGCTTAAGCAAGCCAAATTCAATTTTTGATTTGACGCAAATAAAAACCTGAAATAAAATCGATTATAGTTCGAAATAACTAAAAATAACTCAAAACATAAAATCGAAATATAAAGTCTAACCTAATACTCAAGCCATTAATGAGCTTAGACTGGCTGAAGTAAGCAAATTCAAACAAATAACTTTGGTCTCAGCCTGCCACCATATTAGTTTGAGCGGCAGTTGAGTTGAACCGGAAATCTTCCAAACCAATAAGCAGGTCTATTGAAGACAGTTTTTTGTTCATTTCAAAAGATTGTTAGAATCAGGTTGAAACTAGTGTACAGTATCTAAAAGAATGGCCGCCACTTCTGCAGTTGGTACAATACGCATCATAGATCATTATAATTCGAAGTCATTAAGGTTGGAAACTTAAAATAACTAATAGTTTCCAACGATGTGTCCCTCGTATTATGCTACAAACAATTGAGCGCTGCATATTGTCGCGACCTCCATAAACATGCTTTTGCGACATGTGATTGAAGTGTGCCACTAGCCATAAGGTGTAGCAGACTCTTGGTTTTGAGTTCGAGATTTAATTCTATTCTGTAAAAATAAAATTTAAAAAAAAAAAAAACAGAGAGAGAGAGAGAGAGAGAGAGTGAAGTATGATAGTCAGAAAAATAGGTAAAACTACTATATTGCATCATGTATGCTTCACGCACGTTAAATGAGAGTGAGACTTTGACTTAACCTCCACCTGCACATCCCAAAAATGAGAACTAAGCGAATAATTATTCAATGAAGGACATGTATATTTATTCCACCCAAAAAAACAAAAAAAAAAAACAAAAAAGACATAGATATTAACAAACCTCAGGATGCTAGAGAGGTGACTGCGTTTCATTCAAGTCCCCCTAGTCCTGCCCTCTTCTCCTTCCCTCTCTCTCTCTCTCTCGCTCTCTCTCTCTCTCTCGCTCTCTCTCTCTCTCTCTTCTTTCCGGTTATTGCTTCCAACAATATAACATGATATCTCTTATATGTCCATATATATATCTCTATTCAAATCTTTTTCTTTGAGTTCCCCGGAGCCTCTTTCTTTCCCTTTCCTTTCCCATCTTTTTCTTTATAATTTCCCTCTCCTACTCTTCACAATAAACAAAACCCGCAACAGTTTTAATCATCTAAAATAGTTTTCTTCCCTTTTTTTTTTTTTTATAAATATAAATTTAAGTTTCACTTCCTGTTCCCCCCCCCTATTTTTTTTTGGAGCAATTCCTGTTCCTGTTTATTTTGGTTGCTTTTGATGTTGGCATGGCTGGTTTGGATTTAGGCCCAACTTCTCGTTTCTTGCATCAGCTCGGCCACCACCACAGAGCTGACCTCTACCTCCAGCACCAGCAGCCTGAACCCGAAGACAACGATTCGAATCGGGCTTCTACTGGCCACGGTGGTGGTGGCGTTGGAGCTGGTGGTGGTGGTGGTGGTGGTGGTGGTCAGTTCTCCAACGACCAGCTTGAAGACGGGTCTCACCAAGGCCTTGACCTTGTTAACACTGGTGGAAACTCCGGTCCGGGGGACATCTTGGGCCGCAGGCCCCGGGGCCGCCCACCCGGTTCCAAGAACAAGCCGAAGCCTCCGGTGATCATTACCAGGGAGAGCGCCAACACTCTTCGAGCCCACATTCTTGAAGTGGGAAATGGATGTGATGTGTTCGAGTGCGTGGCAAACTACGCGCGCAGACGACAGCGTGGGATTTGCATACTGAGCGGAGCTGGAACGGTGACCAATGTTAGCATCCGGCAGCCAGCTGCAGTAGGCGCTATTGTCACTCTCCAGGGCAGATTCGAGATCCTATCTTTGTCTGGATCTTTCTTGCCTCCTCCGGCACCACCAGGGGCGACCAGTCTCACAATCTTTCTCGCCGGAGGACAAGGCCAAGTAGTGGGAGGAAGCGTGGTAGGGGAGTTGACTGCAGCAGGTCCGGTGATTGTCATCGCAGCATCGTTTACCAACGTGGCCTACGAGAGGCTTCCGTTGGATGAGGGCGACCAGTTACAGATGCAAAGTGGTGGTGGAGGTGGCGGCGTCGGAGGTGGTGGTGCCGGATTTGGGAATAACCCATTTCCTGATCCCACGGCAGCCGCTTCCGGGGGATTGCCCTTCTTCAATTTGCCACTGAACATGCCGCCCAGCGTGCAGTTACCGGTGGACGGATGGACGGGCAACTCGGGCGCTAGGGCGCCGTTTTAAAAGAACAAGCAGTGATATTGGGTTGCTGACGACTTGGTGGTAATGTGATCTGTGAATTTACGGGGCGCCGTTTGGAAAGAAGTACAAAATTGTTTCAGTTTCCAATGGCTGGCTGAGATCGCCGGATTGACGAATCGTAAGAGGTCAGCAAAATTCATGGATTGCTTTCTCTACTCAAGATCTGCTTCTTGTTCATCTTCATCATCTCCTTCTTTTTCTTCTTCTTCTTCTTCTTCTTCTAGCTGTGATGTCTCTATAGAATATGCTTCTTTGTCTTTTTTTCTTCTCATTTTTATTTCTCACTTTTAGACTCTGTGGTATCTGGAAATACTGATCTTGCTCATTGTGGAATTTTCTCATAATTATTCTTCTATATTACATAAATGGTTTGAGATCGCATTCACTATGTTCATTAAAACCTCATCTCACTGGACTGAACTTCAGCGCTACTAATCCATCAACTAGGGTTTCTTTTTCTTCTTCTTCTTCTTTTCTTTCTTTCCTCCCATGTTTTAGATTTCCATGTACCTATCAACTCGGGGCCACACATTTTGCCCTCTATATAGCAGCCTTTTTTTTTTTTTTTTACTTTTTTGTTCTCTGGGGTTCAACTCACATGACAAGAAATCCTCTTTTTTCTTTTTTTTACCCTTCTTTCTCATTAACGCACAACATGGAACCCTTGGATTGATGTCGCCGTGTGGGATTTAGTAACACTTTTTTTTTTTTTGTTTTCTTTGGCATTGATATCTGGAGGTAATGAATACAAAAGTGTCAAAAAAAAAAGTATTTAATCAGAAAAAGGGGTTCCTAATTACAATGGGGATTCCATATTGTTGGATGTATATTGTGTTTGCACGATGGCCCCCAGCACCATGAGTTCCATCAACGTTCAAGCATTATAGTACCAAGTTATTCCTGTCTTCAACAATCTTCAGAGTCCAAGAAAAAGACATTCAATACTCTAGCTGCTTGTCTATGGACAAGATTTCTAGTTCTGAGTTATATTCCCCTAGCTAGGATACACACACAGATACACGGACAGGCATTATATTAAGACACGAACCCGCTTAATAAATAATTGGTTTATTGCACGTTCCCATACTCAAGGTTCTTCCACCACTATGAGGAGTCTCCAGATGATGATCTTGCTGATAATTAAGTTTTTCCAGCACCAATCAGCCTAGAAGCTGGCTGTAGAATGATCAATTAGAGTTGAATCTTGATGTCCTATTAATCAAATTTCATGCCACACGTAGGTTATTAACTTATAATTATACATAGGCAGCCAACCAAGTTTCACTTATTGGCTCTCTACGTACAATATGGTCCGAGTGGCTCCAATGTTCTCTGCACTACAGGTATATGTTTGGAATCCCACCTAGGGATAGGCATAGACGGCATGGGGATAGAAGTTTTGCTTTTAAGTTTGTCCATTCTCAACACTCTTCCTTGTCTTATTGACGCTTGTGAAACTTGCATTTAAAACAAAGAAAACTTAATCCTGTTACACTCTGATCAATGCTTTTGCTCTATACTCATCAATATAGGGTGATATTAGATCATGTCTGCTGATTATGGCCCTTATCTTATTTTTCCTTAATCAGAGAAAGTATCATATAGTAACTTCCCATCCCTTGCACAGTTACACTAGAGTACTCTTCTTCAAGAAGATAAATGTTGCACTTTTCTTTAAATAAGAACCTATAGTATGGCATTATTTTTCAACTCCTATCTATGTTAATGCTATGAATTCTATTTTGAAGCTTCTTCTCTTTGCATAAAATTGTATTATTTCAGCTTATACTGCACTATGCAGTGAAGCATTCTTGTTTTCAAGCTATGATTACAAAACTAGGGCTCGTTACCGAGTTATTAGATTTCTTCCTGCCCTCCTTTTCCCCATAGACTGAAAATGAGACATTTTTCACTTGGCTTGTATATGTCAGACTCACAGACTCCATATTAGAGTATTATTGTCTGCTAATGCATGCAGTACCATATGGCATATTCCAAGGGTTTATGCATGGAGCACTTACTCTCTTAGGCAGATAAAAGAACATTCTCGTTGCACGAGCCTCTCAAGCTGGGAAGTTTAAGTAAGTGATAGATATGCATAGTCTTACCTCCATTTTTTGCGAAGAGACTATTTCCATACTTTAGACCTGTGACCTTGAAGTTATATGTGGAGAAGCCTTTACCATTGTATTAAGGCTCGTCCTTCTCTCTTAGGCATGTAATAACTAAAAAGAAGTTTTGCTTGACTAGTTTGTGTATATATTTGTTCATATGTCTATTTAATATCTGCCTATGCATCATAATTCCATATCTGCCATTGGCGCTTACCATTATCATCTGTTCTGAAGACAGTATGTTGACATTCACCACTATGAAAGACGTAGATAATGTTATCCATCAAGCATCTACATTTACGTTATCAGATAGGTTTGGAATTAAATATTGCAAATACCTAATGTCGACTGGTTTTGTCTTCCAAGTCAGACCATTATGCTTAGCTAGATTCCATGGCTGACCCAAGCAAGTGCTTGCCTCGCATATCCAATGATACCCATCCTGTAAATTGATAAGTGCTCGCGTGGTTCCTATCTCCAGATTGCACTCGATTCCTTAATGCACGGTAATTTGGAATAGGCTCACGACTATTCATTCTAGTAGATTAGTACCTTTTAGGTAACCTTAGTGTTTAGATTTGTATGAACGGAGTAACTAATGGCCATAAGCCAACATAAATCGACATGGTAGTTAATGGTTAAAAAGCTGGTTACAGGCAAGTGAGCGAAGCAAATGTTCATGTTTAACAATGGTTATTGGCAATTTCTTTTTGCATATGTACGTTTGAATTGCTTATGGAATTCCGACAACTCGATCATCTTATAGCACCAGCACAACCTGGGGGGCTGTATTAAGGATCAGCAACATTTATTTTTTGGCCTTTAGAGTTTGAACTCTGGTTTTTTGAGCTAAGAGCTCAACAACGCTATATTAAAGTTCAATGTATGATGCAAAAAGCTCTTTTACGATGCAATTTTATGATAACTCTGGTCTTAGGAGTAAATGTATTTAGATAATGTTTTCTCCAATTCCTGGAAATGATCCATGACATGATAGCAATTCATGCCTAGTTGCTATTTATGTATTTAGACGGAACAAACCCTACCTCATATTTATTCTAATTCTGTCAATTAATTAGGTCACAATCAATGAACATATCAACGTATTGCTTTTGGAATTCAAGTTGTCAAGTAACATCTTGGCACCTTTTATCTTACCTAAAAGCTTAAACTAATAAGTGATAGAACTCATAAATATAATAAGTCAGATCAGGTTACGAGGGACTTTACACCATTAAGACCTCCTTTTGATAAGCGAAACTAAACTACGGGTCAAACTCATGCACTAGACCTTACAACTAGATTGAACTAATTTAAACTGAACACATAAAAGGGGCCAAATCACACGGTACAAACAAAAATATGTACCAAACTCTGATGACATATCAAATTATGTCTTGAAACCTCAAATTCACCTTAAATCTTAAGCCAAGAAGAGGTAAAATCCAAAGATAATCTACTTTATAAAATTACCTGCTTGTGATTTTACACTCTTAAGCCTCAAACAATATTCGAGAGTAGTTGGATTGATAACAAAAGAGGAATAGATTCTTGTAATTAAAAAAAGAAAAACAAGAAAACAATGGCAATAGATTCTTCCACCCACAATATATATGCCTAAACTAGGGTCAACGCGCAGGTTTTTGATATTTTTTTGAAAAGTATTAATATTAAAGATTTAGATTTATAAGTCACTCTCATATGTATAAATATTCGAAATACAAATGAACATAAAATATTGATTTTAGAGTAGTACCATAAGCCTGGAGAAGATATATTCTTTATTCTTTTGAGTCTTGGTGGTTGAGGAGTTTTTTTAATATAGAAAGCACCCTTGAAAATGTAGATCAACCTCATAGTTCAAAAACAAAATAGAGACACCAAAAACAGTAGAAAGCGAATGAGTAGAAATTGATTTTAAGAAAGCCAATTATAAATTTCATTATAAACTATATAAGTAATTGCTACCGAAAGCCAAAAAAGAGAAACCCAAAAATCAAAAGTATTTTGCATAAAATTTTCTCTAAATAAAACAAAAGAACCTTAATCCACGGGCAAGTGAGGTCAAGGGAATAGTTTGCCACTGCCGACTCAATTCTCATTCCTTGACCATCAGCCATTATTTGCAATCATTTCATATTGAGTTTTTAGTCAGATAATATTCTTATATTCATTGTAAATCGTTAGCTACATGATTTTTGTCTTGATTGTTGTTGCCCTGAATTGGTTGCGATTCTTTTTGAGGGGTGCTGGGTACCATGGCAGCAGCAGCGGGGACAACAAGGTCGGGGTAGTGGTGGAGGGAGTGGGGCGTGGGGCGTGGTCGTGGTGGTGGTGGTGTTGGGGTTGGGGGCAGTGGTGAAAGAAATAGAGGACGAGGGCGTGTAGAAGGGAAGAATAGTTACTGAGAAAATTACTTGCCATTAATTATGATTAAGTAGCGCCTATAAATAAGGAGTAGTAGTGGCAAAACGGACATAAATCTCTACGTCAGAGAGCATGTGAAAAAGAGCAAGAAAAAGCAACGGATAAAGATTTGGGAAATATTGAAATTTTTATTAATTGTAATTGGTGACTCATTGCCTAGTAAAGATTTCCCTAAGCTTCTCCATAAATAAACAAGAAGCTGCATAGTTTTTCTATTTAAATTGTGATCTTTAAAATAATAATGTGTTTGTTAGAATTAAGGGGAAGAACTAAATTGAAGAAAGAATCAATGCTTTGACTTTTCTATTTGTACCAAACTGCCCATAAATTTTTCATCCGTTACTCATCACTTTTATTAATTCATTTGCCTTTTTTTTTTGGGTTATCAAATCATACAACAGGCAATGAATTTTTTCCTTGAATCATTAAGTCAAATCTATGTATTTTTCTTTTTTGTATGAACATTTATAGTAATTTTCTTAATTGTCCAAAATACTACTTATTGTAATTAAATTTTCATTAACTTTTCAAATATTCATTTTATCAAATCTTACCATAGACACGAGAAAATTGATAAAAAATTTTGTCCCAGTATTTCCAATACACTATTGAATATGAGATGAAACTTGCTATTATTATGGAGCGATCGTCTGCCGAGGTTACTTTTCTATTTGAATTTTTTCTTGAATAATCGAAAAGATATTACTGGCTAGAAACCATGAAGTCCAAATTACAAGAAAACACGGTGGCCAGCAATTGCATATTAAAAAAAAAAAAAAAAAAACAAACCCTAAAAGGCTCGACCAACTGAATTGAGACCACAATAGGACCCCAAAAAACAATATGATACTTTTGATATATCATATTACAGACTAGAAGCTTAACTCATACTTTTACTCAAAAAAATGGAATGGAACAGAGTATCCCTACTTCATTCCAATGATTGGCAGTCTGTTTTGAAAAAACGAAAAAAAAAAATTATCCAATTGTACAAGAATATTAAAATCTAGACTTTATTTCGTATGGTCCGCTTCACTTTATCCAAAAACGAAAGAATGTATTTTACATAAGTAGTTTTAGACCATGGTATTTTTTGTGTCACCGAAAATCTTCTTCCCGTGCACTTTTTAAAAATAATCCAAAATTTTTGATACATTACGTGAACACGAATAGTGAATTCCCTTACACTGAGGTGAACGCCATGCATCAAATAAATTCCAGGACAAGTGAATCAAATAGTTACGTTCTTCTGGAAACAAATAATAATCTATGGAAGTGGCACTCGGCACATGTTGGGGGAGAAAATAGAAGTTTTTAGATGTTAATTAATCAAGAAGCTTTTGTCACAAAGATATATATATATATATATAACTAATTAATTATGCTATGCACTAATTTATAAAGGGAAACTAAGATTCTTGTGTTCCTAAATAAAGTGATTATAAACAAATTAATCCATTTCTTTAACAAATAACAACTAATTTTTATGGATGATGATGATTACATGAACAAAGAATGAGAAAACAAAGAAACTAATAAAATAAGAAAAGTAACGTTACTGAGAAAACATTGATTAAAACAATTGCTTATCGTGTTGTACATATGTTTGGTATAATATTAAATAACGCAGATGCTTTCAGTTTTTTATTCTAAGCTGTCAACTTTACAGATAATCGAGAGCAGTTGAATTTCTTCTTGTCACAAGAAAGCATTTGCTTTATGTTTCGTTCTAATTTAATCTAATTATAAACATTATTTAATGGCCAATCGGGACAAAATTTCCGAAGAGTTTATTATGGTAGTAAAAGGCCATTAACCGTGTAGGCGACAACGATAATGGCCACGTAAATTGTTTGTTTATCAAAACACATGTTATTTGTACTACTTATCAAGAATTTGAAAGTTTTTCAATATTAATTACAAGGCTTAGAATATGTTAGACATAAACTATTATTGTGATCAACCATGATGGCGATATGTAAATGATTTTGAGATGCAGAAGTGCTAAGAAATGATTTTGTCCCGAGATTTGTAGACAGTGCTAATATATCATATGGTTTACATTGACTGAAATGCATAATAATGTAAACTTTACACTGTAGAAGCATAAAAATATAAAACGGTCTTTAAAATAAAATTGGTACTTAAATTATTGTACTAAAATTGATGTGAATTTCCTTATAAGATAAAATAAAAGTATATATTATAATTGTGTAATTGTAAAATTAAGACAATAAAGCTTGTTTAGAGTAGAATTGTTGGTATTATATTTTATTTTTGGGTAGTGAAATAGAATTAATATGAATCTTTTTATAAACTTCTGTTGGAGTTAGTTACGTATAATTATATAACTACCTTACGAATATAATAATTTAAACATATAATTGCTCTTGGATTATGATTGTTTATATATATAATTATTATAAATGAATATTTCGATAAAAAATAGTAATTTTTAATAGATATATCTCTTAAATAATAAATAATTTAGTAATTATATGTAACTGTTAACAAAAAAAATATTAATATAAACATAATTATTATTAAATTTTAACTAATTAAAAATATAACTAATAAATGTAATAATTTATCATGCGTCACTTGTACTTGTCAAGTCCCTAAGTGCCAGGTGCGCTTACCAAAGCATTTGTGCGCCGTGCACACATTTATGTATGACATTTTTTATAAAGCCTCATTTAAACTAACTAGATATATGTCGATTGTCTCAATTTATAAGCTTTTTAAAAGTTTTGTTTCTTTTTCACATGTGACCTTATCCTTCTCTTTCCTTTGTCTCCTTTTGAAAATACACTAACAATCTTATGTATAAATAAGATTGAAAAATAAAGGATTCACAATAATACTAAAAATCAAATGTATAAATAATCATCATATCTTACAATTGAGCCATAATATATTAAAGTGTTTATTACAATAAATTTGAATGATATGATAGACAAATCTTGAATTATTATTCTAATTGACTAGTAGTATAAATACTTTACACAAATGAGTTTGCAATAACAAATTTCTCATAAATGTAATTGATATAATTAAAGACCTTATATCTATATCTTTTTTGTAAATATTTTAAAATTAAGTCCTCTAATTTATTAAAATAACTCATATTTCATATTCATATCCAAAGTTTGTTAAGAATTGTAAAACTCGACCTTTTTTTTTTTGCATTGTAGAAATCAAGTACTAATGACATTTAGATGTAAATTATAAATAATGGTACTTCAATCACACATATGATACACTTTAACTCATTAAACTTAAGACTAGACGTTATATCAAGTATTAAGTCGAGTTTCCATCATTAGTAACTAATCTTTATTAACTTGAGGCCTATCCCCTTTGATGTATTGTTTACCAAGTCTCTTATCAATCTCTTTATCCAAGTAACAACTATACTTTGACTTGACTTCACAAAAATCAACTATAATTACTTATTTGTGATTAAGTCTTTTACATAATTACATTTAAGTTCGATGCGTTTGAATTTACCATTATACACTTGATTATAAACTCTTACTAGAGTTGTAACACAATCATAATGTATAGAAATGAATGCTATTAGTTTTGGCCACAAAAAGATCTTATAAAGCATGTTTCTTAATCATTATGCTTATTTACTAGCTAAATTTAATGCTACAAACTTTATAATCATGGCAAAATCAATTATGCAAGTTTATCTCTTAGAAGCCCAAGAAATTATATTGACACCTAATATAATGATCTACCCATTAGTAAAAGTATGATCCTTTTTATTAGTAATTTAATAGACATCTAAGTATCCTTCTAAAACTAAAAGATCACTTGAATAGTTAATTCCAAAATCCTTTGTTCTCTTTAAGTACTTCAGAATTCTTTATACTTCATACCAATGCATGTTACTTAGTTTAATCATATACTTATTTATTTTACTGATTGCTTAGGCTCTATCTAGTTTAGTACATATCGTTATGTATATTAGATACCTTACTACCATGGTATATTTCAATTATAATACTAAATTTTAAACATTTTGTATAAATTGTATGTTGTGGTTAAATAAGGTAAATGTAGGAATACAGTTTATATGATTAAACTTATTAAGAACTTTTTTAATGTAATGTAATGAAGTAAGAGTTATACTTTTTTAATCTCTTAAAATTCTAATTCCAAGGATGACGTCTACTTCAATCATGTCTTTCATATCAAAATTACTAAACAAAAACTCTTTGGTAACTTTAACTTATTCTAAATTGATTTCAAAGATCAACATAATGATACCCTTTCTTTCATTAAACTTGTTATAAGTACACTTGTCAATTTCATTAATCTTGAACCTATTACTAAGTATTACTTAATCAATTTATTGGTGTTATTATGTTGGTGCTTGTTTTAGTCTATACAAGGACTTAACAAGTTTACGCACTTTTTTCTCTTGACCAAGTACAAAAAACCCTTCAAATTATTCCTTATATACTTCTTCTAATTCACCATTCAATAACATTATTTTAACATCAATTTGATAAATTACTAAGCCATAGATAAAAGCTAGTACAATGAGTACTCTAATTGTGACAATTCTAGCAATTAACTTAGTTTTAAACTTGTCAATTGTTTCATTAACTTTTATTTTACTTTTGAAAATCCATTTACATCCATTTGACTTTAAGCTAGGTAAAAGGTCTGCTAACTTTTAAGTCTTATTACCCATAATCAAGTCTATTTCATCATTTATTACTTCCTTCCAAAATATAACATCTTGCTATTTCAAAATGTATTAGTGTAATCTTAAATATTGAAGTAAACTTTCATGACTTATCAATTCTTTCATTCTTTTGATTAGGACCAAAAAGAAGTCAAAACCAAAAGACTTTACTTTCTTAATTTTCTTTCTCCTTTAAAGTTCAATGACTTTATCATTTGCTTTTTCATTTTTCATATTATCATTTTCCTTTTCATGTATTTGTAATTATTTTGGAATTACTAAATTTATGATGAATATATTCTCTGCAAATATAACATCTTTTAGCATAATAATTGTATTGATGAATATTAAGCTATTAGGCTTTATAATCACGAATCAATAAACCTTACTATTATGGGTATAGCCTAGGAAGATGCATTTAATTCTTCTTTCTCCCATTTTTTTTGTTTTTAGATTTAGGAACTTTAACATTTGCTTTGTAGCCTTAAGCTCTCAAATAACTAAGGTTAGACTTTCTTTTATTCCAAAATTCATAAGGGGTTATTTTGCTTTTTTTGGTCAGAACTTTATTCAAAATATGACATGTAATAAGTAATGCCTTACCCCAAAAACCTTAGTTCGTGCTAAAGTTTAATAATGTGGCATTTACCATTTCTATTAACATACAATTTTGCATTCTACAATATCATTTTTTTGTGGTTAGTAAAAGGGAGTAGTTTCATGAATAATTCTTGTAGATCCAAAAAATATAGTATCATAGTACTCACCTCCCTTATCAAATCATAGACATTTAATGACAAAATTACATTCCAATTTAACTTCAGTTTTATATACCTCAAATCTTTTAAGTACTTAATCTTTTATATATAGTAAGTAAATATAACAAAATCTAGAGTAATCATTAATGAATGTTACAAAATATTTCTTTCCTTTTAGTGTTAGTGTATTAAATAAGTCACACACATCATTATATATTAATTCCAACATACTTGATGTTTTTTAAATCATAAAAAATAGATTTCATTTTATTTTTCTTAACATGCATGTTTGAATTTATTTTTGTATTTATTAAAGTATAGCAATAAATTTAACTTAACCATATCATGCAACCTTTTGAAATTCACATGTCTAAACCTATTATATCAAAAGAAAGAATACTCAACAACTTAAGTAGAACTGGTAGCATTATTATTATTATTATTATTATCAATAGTCATTTTGAACATACCATAATATGGATAGCCTTTTTTTATAAATACTCTCCCTTTGAAGAGAATAAAATTATCTGCCTCAAATACAAAATTAATATCAAACTTGCTTAAATGATTACTCAAAAACAAAAATTTCCTAACTTTTGGTACATAAAACACGTCATAAAACACATTATGATGCTATGTCCATTTCCAGTAAAAGGCTATAAAATAATTTAATTTATTTGGGCTTACACATAGCTCTTGAAAATCCAATTAGTTAGAACTTCACAAATATTTTTGAGTGGGCCATTTTAACAACCGATATTTTAGGGTCAGCGATAGCCATGTCCAGTTTCCTACCTACAGTTTGATGGGCCATGTCAAGCCAAGCCGCCAGGGACTTTGTGTCTAATTGGGTTGCAGGGGAGGAGGGTAGTATAAGAGCTTTGAGTCTATGAGACTGGTATCTTGCCCGGGGTTCATGATTCTAATGTTTTAGGAAAACATGAAGGGATGAGTTTGTTTGAAATTTGACACAATCTAACTTGTCTTGGTTGAAAAGTAATCTCTAAAAATCAAAATAATCCAAAATTTATATAATTCAAATTTCAATAAATGAAATGCTAAATTAATTTAAATTTTAAATAATTTGAATTTAAAATATGAAAAATTTAAAACTTTTTATATTTAAAACTTGATAAATATATAATCGAATCAATTTGAAATTTAATAAACTCATAATTTAATTAATTCAAAATTTCAATGGTTTAACTTAATAAACCAAATAAAATAACCCAACTTAACAACCTTCTCGTGAAAAGAACAATGCAACAAAATTCGATCTTTCCGAATGACAAATTGATTGCAACACCATTAACTTTTAATTTTACAGCAGATTTCTTATAATTCATAGAAGCAAAATTAAATTCTCATTAGAACACCCATAACCATTCTTCCAATTACGTTCTGCATTGGATTGTTTCCTTGAACTTAGTCTCTTTACTGAAAGAAACAGGGGAGGTTAAAATTTATGACACCATCATCATGTAGAAATTTGGAATAAAGCTTGAGACAGGAGTTTGATAGATTGAATCTGAACAACTTATGGCCCTGTTTAGTTAATTTGCACAAGAATGGCGAAGTTCACTCTATCATATTTAATGACAAGGGAAGGCCAAGTCCTCAAAAAAGCAACCAAGAAAATTGATAAGCCCTTTTCGACAAGAAAATAAATAGACGCATAAAGGTAGTGCTTGACTGGGGGGAAGATGACCTGGTTCATGCAGTTGCCTCTGCTATTTATCCAAGCTAAGTTTCAATTACTTTGGACATTTCCAGGTCATTCATCCAAAAAGCATTTTTGGGCCAATATGCATATCTATCAAACTGAAGTAGCAGAACAAGTACAGAAAATGAATGATTGTACGAGTATATTCTATCCAATCTTGGGTTACACGGGGAAAGAAAATCGAAGTATAAAGTACCTTCCCTTGTGTCTGTCTGTTTGTTTCTCTAGAAATCTTGACCATAAAATTCAATAATCTCCTTGAGATTAAGCTGGAACCGAGAGGGACAATCATTGTGCATCAACCACAACATGTGCTCAAACAACATAGCATCCACATCCACAAAAATTGCCCTCTTCTTCTCTTCTCCCATATTCAAAAATCTTCTTTCATCTGAAATATCATCCTTTTTCGCTGTTTCAATCAATAACCGGATAGGGCTCTCTTGTAATACATATGGGTCAACCAAGAATTCCCTCTTCTCTTTCCCCACTACCACGGTCACCGGACTGTCAAACTCTGCGAATCCACCGACGTTTAACGGCCGATAGCCTAGCCGTGAGCCCGCGTAGCCCTTCTTGATTAATAACGCAGGCAAGACCAAGCAATCCATTTGGGAAATTAATATTTTTGTAACAGAGTATCTAATAGGAGACTAAACTATAGAGAAGGGAGCGTCCAAGTATATATTATATTTATGGATATATGTAAGTGGGTCATTAACGTTTTTTGTCAGTGGTAAGTGAAAGGTAAGGATCGGTAAGAAAATGGTTGAAGGGGTTCGGATTGAATTGGCCAACCAACGGGTAGAAAGGAAAAAAAACAAAAAAAACGGTGTTGTAGGCAAAGAGATGTGGACTTTGTATAGGTACTTTCCGAGTGTTTGCCAATGGGATTTGCTGGCATTTGCAATTGCATTTGTCACTGCCGACTTGAGTGATGACAATGGCATATATTGATTGTCTAGTGGCGTTTGAGCCAAAGCGAGTCATTCGGCTCCTTCCAGTCTTCCACCGTGTGATACTGAGATTGACGGTAAATAGATTCCCCCCCCCCCTTTTTTTTTTCCTTACATTTTGTCACTTCATTAAACTTATGTCTTTCATTCTTTAAGTTAAAAAAAAAAAAAAAAGCCTTTTTTGCCTTTGCCTGTGAATCATATTTATGTGTATTTATTATTTATTTATATATATAAATATATATTGCTAAATTTGAAAAAATAAAATCTCAACTTCTACCCATGATTATAAGTTTATAAATTAAAAATATTAAAATATTTTATAATTATGAAAATTTGATTACAGTTGAAAAAGAATTTTATAAATAAATTAATATAAATTTAATTATAATTAAATATAAATCTTATTAATTTATAAAATTTTATTAATGTGATTGTAATTGAAATTTTATAATTATAAAATTCTTTAACAAATATAAAAAGGAAAAAAAAACCCTTTTATCAAATCTTCTTTTTCAAAAAATTACAAAAATAAAAATATAATTTTAAATTCACCTAATTTTCTTTTTAAAAAAAAGAACTATTACGTGTAAATTCATAATTTGAATAATATAAACTTATTATATAATAATTGACCATGATTCATGTTATATATGTAAAAATATTTGAATTTAAATTGAGTTAACTATTGGTCAAAATGTAAGATAAATAATATCTTATATAAAACTTAAGACTATTTTATTAAATATTAATTTATTTGATAAAAAATGTAAATAATTTAATATAAATATGAAATAATTTAATTCTATTAGTTGTTGAAGAGACATGACTCTTGACAAGTCTTAATAAAAAATAATCTTTCAAGTCTATTGGTCCCCTTCTATCCGTTATGTTATATAGTTTTAAAATCATACACAATAAAAAATATGGTTAAAAGCCAAAAAAATTATATTTTTTTAATCATTAAAAAAGAGATCAAGAGAGGGAAATCACACCTCATTATTTTTTTGCATCTAGAATTTTATAAGTTTAAGTGAATTAAGTTACAGTCTCTTCTTAATTGTGTGAAAAAATATGAAATTCTAATGTCTATTTTTAAAATTATTTGATACCATATGGTTCATGTACAATATAATTATATCTTACAGGTGATATCAAGTATGGTTTAAGAACTCATATTTTTCTGTTAAAGATTGATAGCTTCTTGTCAAGTTTCAGTATTTTCTATCATTTTTTTAAATCATCAAATATATAAATCATGACGTGGTTGAAATGAGGCCTTATATTTTCTTGGCTTGCACCGAGAAATTGAGGCTTTATGTGTGTGTGTGTGTGTTTTTTTTTTTTTTTTTTGTTAGCCTTCGAAGCAATGTGAATAAGGAATTATATAATCCCTTGTCTAAGAGTCGGCACCCACAAGGAGTTATACATCCCAAGAGGATGGAAAGGGACGACCTAATTGATGACTAAAATGAAAAAAAGAAACAACAGAGGTGCCTTTAGAGTCCTTGAATTAGTTGGAGCCACAAAGCCCCATTGCCGTCGGACTAAAACGGGTTTGGTTTATGGTATCCCTATCTATATATCTAAATGAATATTAAGTTTGATTTGCTCACGACTTTCTCTATATTAACTTAAAAGAAGATGACGATAGGTTTTTAAATTTTTCAATTAATAGTTTTAATTTTAATTTTATTTTAGGTTTATGTGTTTAAAAATATAAAATTTTTTATTTCATTTTATTGCACTTGATTTTATTGTCTTTTAATAATTATTTTATGTTATTGAATTTCATGTGATACATATTTACAATATATATATTTTACTCATTCTTGATTTATTTTCTTGTTATTAATAAAATAATAATTGTGATTGTTATTTTAAGTGTTATTTGCAGTGATTGCCATTTTTAATTTCCATTTTTCCACGCAAAGAACGAAAATGGTGTTTAAAATTTGAAATTAATTTCTAGAGGGAAAATCACCCATCGATGATTTCACTGGTTCTTGGTCACTTGATACAACTCAGAACACTCAAGATGCCTTTTATAGGAAAATGAGACATTACTTTTAAACTGCTGGATTCCCCCACCCTCCCTTTCTTGTTTGTCAGTTCTCAATTTGAGATGACTCGAACTATTGGAAGGATAATTATTAGATGGGAAAGTCATTAGCTCTTGTAAATGAAGTTTAGTTTTATGATATGGGAATTGATTGTAAATGAAAATGTTTGCTTAAATCTTGAAGCTACTATCGTTTCTGTATATTTGCCTATGAATTTGATTTGTTTGACTTAATTCCTGAAACTCTGTGAAGGTGCAATAACACCTTGTTGGTGTCAAAGCATATTTTAATTTCTATTCCGAATCTTTGCTTTCATTGGTAACAAATTAATATATTAATCCTGATTCTTTAGATTAAAAAAATTGGTTCAGAATAAAAAATAATTGTTATTAACAAAAATAAAAAGTGGACTACAAAAATCATCAAAATATAGCAAATAGTAAAATTAAAATATCAAATAACATAAATCAACATCAAAATTTGGCAGTATAATTAAATATATCCTTAGTTAGTACTTTATTTACAAAATATTTATCAGACTATTTGTGGCAAGGGAGTGAAATCTAGTATATTAGTTATTGCCAAAACTAACAAAAAGCTCATTTCATTATTCTTCAGCTATATGGCAGCTTTTTTATAAATTGTAAAGCTTGAGTTATTCTCCTTAAGCCATATGGTGCCTATTCATAAATGTCAAATAATGAAAAAAAAATAAAATAAAAGGAATGAAAAATTCTTATTTAATACTCTCTTATGCAAAAATTTACTTATAAAAAAAATTTAAAAGTAATTTTATTTTTCCTTCTAAAGAAAATTTAGAAGTGGGCTCTTTATTTCAAATAAAAGTAATACAAAGAAATAAGACTCTTTTTTCCTTTTTAATAAAAGTAGTAAGTGAATTTAGAAATAACTCTATTTTCTCTTGTTAAAAAAAAAAAATTAAAAGTTAACTTTTTTCCCCTTTCTAAATAAAATAGTAGATAGAGGTAGTTTTTTTTTTCTTTTAAAAAAAATAATTGGTGAATTTGGGAATTTTTTTAATTCTTAAAATCTTATTTTTGTTTTCTTTAATAAAAACAAGAAGAATATTTAAAAATCTTTACAATAGCATAATTGGTTAAATATAATTGGTAAAATTTCTTTTAATACTTTCTTAAATAGAAATTTTTATTTTCCAAATCTCATCTTTGCAAACTGCTTTATTTTTTAAAAATAAGAACCTAATTAAATTTATTTTAATATATTTTTATTTCAAGCAATATAGATAGAAACTTATTTTTGTCTATGATAACCTATGATTATTTTGCTATGCTATTGGAAAACTAAGAGTTATAGTTTAGGTCTTTGTTTTTTGTTTCTTTATCTACTCTTTTTTCATATCACTTTAATTTAAAGCTTCCTTATTATAGAATAAATTAGTATTTTCATCCTAATGCTCCTTGTTCTTTCACTTTGTTGTCGTTGTTTTGTAATAAAAGGTACAATAAATTAATATTAGAAGGTCAAGTGTTATAATGACATTATTTCTAATATAGCTTATTATCTAGAATTTAAAAGGTTTTTTAGAAATTATTGACATTAAGGGAGAGTATTAATTTTCAAATATAGTAGAATAATTAAATTTCATATCAATATACAACTAAATTCTTATTAGCATTTTTTAACCAAATATTACAAATTCATACATCACAAGAATCCAATAGTAGTGTATATTAGTACTATACAAATTGAGAGAAAACTTCAATTATTTTTTTTCTACTATATAGGAGTTTCTCTTTAATTTATAAATTAAAAAAATAAAAAAATGCTCAAATTTTAATTTTTTAAATATTTTTTCTTTTTTTCAAAAGAAAGAAAAATAATTTAATTTCTTTTTAATTTTTGCTTTTTTTTATAAAAAAAGTTATATCATTTAAGTTTTCTTAAAAGAAAAAAACTTCTTACAATTTAAGTACATATTAATTTTTATCTTTTCAAGAATAAAAATTTATTTAATTTCCTTTTAAGGTAATAAAAGAATTACCCATATGTTCTCCTTTTTAAGAAATTAAATAAAAATTTATTTATATCCTCTTATTCTAACTTTTTTGCTATCTATCTCTCTATTGTTATAAGATAGCTACAACACAATAAAAGAAAGAATACTTCAACATAACTCTTTGGCTACCTTTAAAATTTAAAATTTTTTAATAAATTCTTTTTTTCTCTCTAAATATTATTTACTTCTTTTATTAAGGTTTAAAAGTATTTTACTTAAATGTGAGGTTGAAGGAATTGATTGAATCAAACAATTTAGCTCACTTTCTTTTATTATTAGAGAATAACCAATAAAAAGAAAAAAAATAGTTCTAATATTTTTGTTAGTTTAATTTCAATTAAGTTAGTTGTTACAATATAGTAACATTTTTTATAGTACTACAATGTTTGGTACTTTCTTTTTGATATAAGCATACTAGAAATCATGTCTCTATAATACACACTTATTTGATATTTTTTTTCTTTTAAAAAAAAAACTTTGTTATATACAAATATAAATAAGAATCTTATAACCATTTAATGATAATCTTTAAGATTTTTTCTTTAGTCTGATTAATATGACATTTACATTGTAAGATATATTTATTTATGAAGAATTATTATAGTTTACAATATTTGAAAAAATAATGAAAATAAATAAAATAGTACACAAATTAGCTTTTAATCAAATAAATAGTCTAGAACACATGATAAACAAAATGAATGGAATAAGGTTATGAATACTAAATAAATTGGATTTAAATTAAAAGCATATTAAAAATTCCAATTTCTTTATAAGCTTTCCACGTTAAGGGTAAGTATCAATTTTGATACATAATTATATTAGCTCTTTCTAAAATCATATTAATACTTTCTAATAAAATATTACAAATTTGATGATCTTATTGGTTTAACTTTGGTGTATGTTAGTATTATTGAAACTAAGAA
Organism: Bruguiera parviflora; assembly: GCA_019804595.1. NCBI lineage: Eukaryota > Viridiplantae > Streptophyta > Magnoliopsida > Malpighiales > Rhizophoraceae > Bruguiera > Bruguiera parviflora. The sequence continues at coordinate 2,791,410 of CM034058.1, read as the reverse complement.
AAAATCAATAATTGTGAATAATTCTTTGAACTAAAACTACCTATGTAATGACTTTTTCTTAATTTTAAGATTTTTTTATTAAATTTTTAGAATTTTTAATATTTGATATTAATCCGGTAATAAGTTTGTATTGTTTCTTTTTATTTTAAAAGAATTAGGTTCTCAACTTTCATTTAATTATAATTTTCAAAATATAAATTTGTATTATAATAAAAAAATTAAAAAGTGAAATTTAAACAAAAAAGAATTTTAATTAAATAAAATTTTATCTAACTAATTAATTACTATAATAAAATTTATAAAGTAAAATAAAAAGAATTCTACAAAAGTATCAATTATAGTTAGAAATCAAATTTGTATAATAAAATATAAAGAATTTTACTAGAAAATTTTAAGAGTGCATCCCTTTTAAAATTATTTAACCCTTTTTAAAAAATGAAGTAATTGCTCTATTTATGCCTATTTGTTTTCTTAAGTCTTAAATACAAGATTAATATCAAACTTGCTTAAAGGATTACTTAAAATCATATTCCTAACTTTTGGTACATAAAACATGTTATTAAATTTATTAGCCCTTTTAGAAGTAAGCTTTAATTTCACCTCTCTTATTCCTTTTACTAGAATTATGGTAAATCTTTTCATGTATACAACAGTGTCATCATTCACTAGTTTAATGGATTTGAAAATGTTTTTATTCTTACAAACATGTTATGTAATATTAGAATTAATCTATCAAGTAATGTTATCCTCGATGAAATTGATTTTCATAATCATAGTTACTAATTTCTCTTTTGCAACTTTTAAGGATCCATGTTTCTCCTTTTTTTTTTCTTAAAATGGTAACACTTATATTTATAATGTCCTCCTCTATAGTAGTGATGACAATTGCCTTTTTTTTCTTCTCTTTTTGTATTTCTTTTGATCATCATTAAATTGATTCTTCCTTTTATTTGTAGGCTTGCTAAATTATCCCTTCTCAACCATATGCACTTTTGAAACATCAAAATCATGCTCTTTGTTTTCATCTTGCATACAAAATTCTTTTTTTACAAGATGATATTGGCAAGACTTCAAGAGAAATATTCTTTGTCTCATATTTTGAACTTCTCTTAAAATTTTTCAAAAAAGGACACAATTTATCAATAATGAAACTCATATCAATAGTTTTATATATAGACATTTTATGTTGTAAAAAATGATTCAAAGTTCTTTCAATTTCAACCAATTTGTTTTATATTGTTTTGTTATTCGTTATTTTATAATTATTAAATTTAGTGATAAAAAATTTCTGACCAATTGTATCTTCTAGCATGTATTTTAACTTTAATTTCTCTTAGAATTTCTTTACTATTTAAAAGTTATAGTAAACATCAAACAATAAATAACTCATAATGTTTAGAATATGCTCTTTACAAATTTCATCATTTGTCTCCCATTTTTATCTCTTTTTAGTATCAGCAATAATCTTATTCTCTATTTTTTCTAGTCTCATAATAATCGACATATAAGTCATATGTAATGTTACTGGCAAAAACTAAACCCTTTTCTAGAAGTGTATAAAATTTCCTCCGTCAAATCTGGGAATATGTAAAAGAAGTTTTTACCTTAAGAGTGTAAAAGTATAAAATTGTAAAACTAGAATATATAGAATTACTTTAAGTAATATAACAATATCATTATTTTTATGGTAAAATTCATACTCTAATTATTACATTAAAATTAATACGAATTCCCTCTCAAATTAAAATAAAGTTTTTGATTATACTTATATAGTTATAAAATCAAGATACTAGACAAATTTGTGTATAAAAGAATTATTGGTGTAATATTCTATTTTCTTACCATGAAACCAAATTAATATAAATTCTTTTATAAAGTTTTGTTAAGGTTAATTATGCATAGTTATATAACTGTCATAAGAATATAATTATTCAAATATATAATTGTTTTTAAGTTATAATTGTTCGTATACGTAATTTTATTATACATAGGTAATTAATTTTGTTATTTAGATAAAATATAATAATTTTAAATAGATATATTTTTTGGACACTAAATAATTTATCAATGTTGTACAACTATTAATAATAAAATATTTGTATAAATATAATTATTATTAAATTTTAATTAATAAAAAATATAATTAATTAATATAATAATTCATCATGTGCCACGGGTACATACTAAGTAACTCTATAAATATGCCTCTGTACATAATTTGCGCATGTATAACACTTTTTATAATATTTCTTATATGCCATCTAGATATATATTAATTTTCTTAATTTATAAATTTTAAAAAAAATTATTTCGTTTTAATGGGAAATTTTATTTTTTTTTCTTTCATTTGTTTGCTTTTAAAAATTAACAGTCGATGATAAATTCAAGAGTACTATGTTTGTTGCTTTTAAAGCGTTTGTATAGATATAATTATTATCAAATTTTAATTAATTAAAAATATAATTAATTAATACAATAATTTATCACGTATCACATGTTCATACCCAATAACTCTATAAATGTGCCTTTATGCATGGTGTGTGCATGTATAACACTTTTTTTAATATTTCTTATACTTCAACCAAACATATATTAATTGTCCTAATCTATAAACATTTTAAAAATTTTATTTCCTCTTAATGGGAAATTTTATCTTTCTCTTTCATTTATTTGCTTTTAAAAATACACTATCAATGATAAATTCAAGAGTACCATGTTCGTTGGTCTCGAAACACACGGTGCTAGAGCCATGGTAGCACGTGTAAGCCTATACGGGATCATAATTACAAAGTCCTTTAATCGTTTTAGCCAGCCGAAGTACATTTTTACTAGCAACTGAACTATTATGTTACCATATGCTTATCTTAGTGCCCAACTCCTCCGAAGGGAGCTTTTCTTCGTTAAGAAATCTAGATGAATAAGTTGACAGAAAGAAAATAATCAAAGAGCCATATGATATATTTTGTATTGAGAAACAAAAAATTGATATCAAATCCTCATATGACAGAATTTTTAGAAGAGTTAGATAGATGTAAAGAAGTCATTTTTGCCTCTCAAAATTGTACACTAAGGTGCACTCTTAGTAGGGTGCTTTACCAAGATATCCAACTATTCCCCCAATGGCCATTTGTTCCTCGGCGCTTGGAGAGAGAAGAGTCTGATTTTTCAAGGAAATTATTTGATTCGGATTACCCATTATAGGTGAAGATGAGGATATTTGGGAAATGGGTTCAAACCCATCAAAATGCACAAGGAAACGGCCTTGACACCCCTTTCATCGTGTCGTCTTACGCTAGGTCTCTTTAACAGTGTTGGATCTGAAGCTATGTCCATTTCAAGTAAAAGGCTTACACATAGCTCGCGATAATCCAATTAGTTAGAACTTCACAAAAATATTTTTGAGTGGGCCATTTTAACAACCGATATTTTAGGGTCAGCGATAGCTATGTCCAGTTTCCTGCCAGTTTCCATTTTAACAACCAATATTTTAGGGTCAGCGAGAGCTATGTCCAGTTTGATAGGCCATTCCAAGCCCACCCGCCAGAGACTTTGTATCGAATTAGAGAGATATCAATTTTGCAGAAACCGTCTCTTCTCTGCACGCAATCTGCTTTTAGTTATCATCCCTACAAGTATACTTAACCTTTTTCGTATCAGGTTCCTGTTTATAATCAGTGTAAGATAAATAATGTCTCACATTAATAGTCAAAGATATTTTATTGAATATTAATTTATTTAATAAAATTATAAATAATTTAATAAATAATTATAATGCTCAAATCTTATTAATTAGTGAAGAAACATGATTCTTAAATAAAATCTTTCATGAGTCAAGAGTCATGATTCTTGCCAGGTTTTGACGAGGGATTAACGAGTCTATGAAGAGGAGTTAGGTCCTCTCCATGCAACCTGCACGACAACGATAACATAATGTTTAAAACCTTACAAAACACAATCACAGTTAAAATGATGGTGTTCTTTCTATCATTAGAGAAGGGGGTTAAGAGAGAAAAAAATAAACTCCATTAATTTTTAGTATCAAAATTTTTAAAAAATTTTATATGAATTAAGATATGCCTGCTCTCTTATAATGTATATATATAAAAAAAAAAAGAAATTGTAAGATCCATCATTAAAAATATTTTATATCTAATTGTTCATTCATAAATATAAAATTAGTTGTGCCTTATATGTAGTGTTAGAACATGATTTAAGTACTCATGTTTTTTCATTAGAGATTAGTAATCTCTTTTCATGTTAAAATGTTATCTATTATGATTTGAAATATTTATGATTGGATTAAGAAAATATGGGCCTTAGGCTTCCGTGGTGCAAACTAAGAAATTGAAATTTTCAATCACCAAGAATAAGAGTCTTTGGCATGGTTAATAGTCACGAGCTTCTTTCTCATATCTTGTATTTTTGTTCATCAATGACTTTTTTTTCTTTTTTCTTTTTTTTTTAACCGAGAAATTGAAATTTTCAATCATCGAGAAAAGAGGCCTTGACCAAACAACTATAAATTCCTCTTTTGGCGGCTTTGTAAGAAACGTAGGAAAGATGCGCTGTTTAATTATGGTTGAATGGACGCGGCTATATGAATATATATAAAAAAAAAAAAGCATCAAGAAATTATAAAGAGGCACCATAATAAAATATTATTTTTTAAATTTTAATTTTTTTAACAAAATAAATTATGATGCACATAAGATCTAATTAAATGTATAATTAGCCTACATATAACATGCTAAAAAATATAAAAATAAGTACAAACAAAATAACATTTTATAATAATTTTACACTTCTCATTAATTTTAACTTATGATGTCATCAACCCGTCAAGATTTCGTGGTTCCATAACATTTTTGACAAAAAATATTTTTTACAAAAGAAAAAAAAGAAAGTGACTTGTGTTGTCTTCGTTTAGACATTAAAGGTAGCAGCGTGTCACGGACATATGAGTTTGCCTCACGACCTCACGACTGTGCAGCACTTAGCTTTCCTTACGTTTCAGTAGATGCTGAGTGAGCCTTCCCCCGTTAAGAACCATCCGAGAGAGTGATAAGAGAAATAAAACACTATATCATATTTGAGAGAAATAAATTCGATGTCTTCACCCTTGAGACTATTCTTCTTTATATATAATCTTACCTCCTAAATGGATGATTGAAATTCATCTAATCTCATGACTATAATCAAAATTCTAAAGAATTCTATAAGAATCTTTACATATCTACATAATTAAAAGGATTTTAAAATAAGATGGAATGTTCTAGGGTCCCAGTGAGCCTCTAGGTTCTCCTAGAACATTCCAAGTCATTTCACTCTTCCCCACTTGATCTTTTGACGCCCTCGTCAAATCCTCGTATTCTTGAAGTTGTTGAAATTGCTACATATCTTCTTTGTTTTCTCACGTTGCTTCACTCTTAAGCAATCCTTTTCATTTGATCAAGTCTTAAGTGCTTGATGGTATACCACCTTTTCAAACAATTTGTTTGCCAAGCACTTCTCTAGCCTTTTTGTCATAGGACTTTACCATGATTAGGGGAGCTCTATTGGATACTCCACGTCTTGGATCTTCCTAGTCTTCCTTGAATGGTTTGAGTATACTTGTATGGAAGACGAGGTGGATTTTTAAGTTTTTAGGCAAATCTAATTTGTAAGAGACCTTACCAACCTTCCTGAGGACTGAGTAAGGTCCCTTATACCTCCTTATAAAGTCCTTATGGACAGAATGAAAAGTTTTGAATTGTTGGGGCAAAATTTTGACCATTACCTTGTCTCCAACAATAAACTCAACTTGTCGTCTTTTTCTTCTTAGCTGCCTTGTCGAGGTAAGAATGAGATATGTCGGCTTACTCCTTCCATGACTTGGCCATCTTTAGGGCTCTTGGGCTTCTGGTTGGTGAATTTGTATCCACGCTATAGGGTGTTAAAGGTTGTTGCCCAGTCGCTAACTTGAAGGGACTCTTCCCGATCACCTCGCTCTTTTGTAAATTGTAAGAAAATTGAGTCACGTCTAGGAGTTTTCTCCAATCGCTTTGGTTGGCACTTATAAAGTGCCTAAGATAACACTCTAAAAAAGCATTCACCCTCTCAGTTTGGCCATCGGTTTGAGGGTAAAAACTCGTAGAGAAATGCAACTCAGTCCCCAAGAGACTAAACAATTCATCTCACAGTCAACTAGTGAAATGAGGATTACAATCAATTATGATATGGTGCGGCAACCCCCAATACTTTACCACATTTTTAAAAAATAGCTGCACTACCTCTTCGGCAGTACAATTAATTGGGGCAAGGAGGAAAGTTTCATACTTTGAAAAGCGATCCATGACTATTATGATTGACCCCGATCCTTCTGACTTGGGTAAGGTAGAAATGAAATCCATAGTGATAATCTCCCAAGGCTTTTGAGGTATCGATAAAGGCTCTAGTAAGCCTTTAGGTAACTGGTGATCAAACTTGTCTTGTTGGCACACAAAACAGGTTCTAACATACATCTCAACCTCATCCCTTAACTGAGGCCAATAGTATATTGCCTCCAACAATGCTCATGTCCTTCTCATGCCTTAGTGACCCGCCCACTTGATATCATAACACTCCTCAATAAAGAAAATGTCTTATATTTCCCCATTTAGGCAAATAGAGTTGCCTACCTCGGGTATAGATTAGGCCATCCTCCACCTAAAACCTTTTTGTCCCCCTTTTAATAGCAAGGTCAGTAATTTATCTAACTATGGAATCATGCTTGAGCCTTTCTTCAATCAGGCTTTTGATATCCCCTTTTACTTGAGAGATGGCTGCCAGTTCTGCTTTACGACTTAGAGTATCAATGACTACATTGGCTTTGCCCGGCTTATATTCCAACGTATAATTGAATTCAACCAAATAGTCCTGCCACCTAGCTTACTTCCAAGTCAGTTTCTTTTGAGTTTGGAAGTAACTAGTGGCTACATTGTCCATCTTGATTGTAAATCGAGAACCCAACAGATAATGGTGCTAAGTATAAAGACAATGCACAATGGCGGTCATCTCCTTTTCTTGCACCATGTACTTTCATTCAGTGTCATTCAATTTTCTACTCTTATAAGTCACAGGATGCCCTTCTTGCATCAGGACCCTTCCTATAGCGAAGTCAGAGGTATCGATGTGAACTTTAATTGCCTTAGTAAACTTAAAGAGAAGAAAGACAAGCTCTTTACTTACTGCAGTCTTTAACCCTTCAAAGGCCATTTGCTATTGAGTTATCCATTCCCATGATTGGTTCTTCCTTAACAAGTCGGTTAGTGCAGTTGTACGTGCCAAGTATCCCTCAATGAATCGCTTGTAGTAATTGGCTAAACTAAGAAATGATCGTAATTATGGCACGTTCTTTGGTAATTTTCGAGCTTGGATGGCCCGCACCTTCTCTTCATCCATTTTAATTTGTCCATTCCCTACCACATGACCAAGGAAGGGTACTTCTTATGCCACAAATGTGCATTTCTCCTTTTTTATGTAAAGTTCGTTGTCCACAAAAGTTTAAACACACTTTGTAGGTGGTTTACATGATTTTTAAAAGTCTCACTGTAGATAAGGATGTCGTCTAAGTAGACCACTACAGACTGGTCCAAGAATGGCCGAAAGATTTGGTTTATGAGTGTGGAGAAAGTGGCAGGGGCATTGGTGAGCCCAAAGGGCATCACCATCCATTCAAAGGAACCATAGCGAGTAATACAGGTGATCTTTGCCTCGTCCCCTTTTGCGATACGAACTTGATAGTATTTAGAAAGCAAGTCCACCTTTGTAATCCACTTAGCTTGTCCTAATCTATCAAACAAATCAAGAATGAGAGGAAGGGGGTATCAATTTTTTATCGTAATCTTATTGAGTGCCCTATAGTCGATACACATACGTAATGAACCATCATGCTTCCTTTGTAACAAGATTAGAGTGACATAGGGAGCTTTTGAAGGTCGAACCTGACCTACGTCTAGTAAACTAACCAACTATCTTTTCAACTCTTCAAACTCGGTAGGTGTCATATGATAAGGGGTCATAGCGGGTGGCTCAGACCCTTGCTCTAACTCTATTCTGTAATCAATTTCTCTCCTTGGGGGAAGTCGTTTGGGTAACTCAGGAGGCATGACATCCTTGTTTTTTTCAAGGATGTCTTTAATCTTTTGGAGTAAGTCCACCTTTAGAGAGCTAGAAGGATCGCTGGTCACTATCGTTGCCAAGTATGTGACTTACCCCTGTTTGAGGCCCTTTTTTGCTTACATTGCCGATAGGATTTCCCTATCACTCACCTTTGAGGTGGTAGAAACCGTTGCATAGGGCCTTCTTCTTAAGCACACAAATGGAGTTTAAATATGGCATAAGCACAATTCATACCTTACAGAGGAAGTCCATGCCAAGTACGATCTTGAAATCATCCATGTGTGCCACTAAAAAGTCAACTGTCCCTCTCTATAGACTAAAGCTCATTGGTACATTTCGGGCAACCCCATATAAAGGCTTAGCACCAATGTTGATGGTCTTAAGTCAACCCCCACTAGTGGTCATAGAGAGACCAAGCTACGTAGCTTCCTCTTCGATGATAAAGTTGTATGTAGCACCTATGTCAATTATGACTTGGGCCTGCTATCCATTTATTTATACATTTATAAACATCATCCCCTTACCTCTCATTGCTTAGAGCTCTTGCTTGCCCTTAAAAGGGTTAAGCAATTGTAGGGAACCAATCTGTTCTGCTAGACCATCGACTACTTATAACTCTTGTTGTTCGATCATAGTTGCCAACGAACTTAGTTTTGGACAATTTTTCATATGGTGCGGCCCCTTGCACACGAAGCACCCTTCTCTAGGTGTAAAGGATTGCTTCTTCTCCTTATAGTCTTTTCTCGTAGACAGGTCGTGACTTCCTTGGCCTCTATCTCTTTCTCCCCCGCCTCTATTGGAGTTACTCTTAGATCTCTTATTTTTAGAAGACTCACTCCTTTAGTACTTGGTGAGGGACTCCGAAATTGTAATGGCCTCATTAACGACTTTCGCCCCTTGTTGCTGCATTTCTTAAATGGCCCAATTTTAGAGTCCATCCACGAAATAGAATAGTGCATCTTCTGCCACTAAGTTTGGAATTTTTAGCAACAACGTAGTGAAATCCCTAACATAGTCAAGGATAGAGGCTTTATGTCTTAACCCTCTAAGTTGCTTACACACTTCATATACCATGTTCTCAAGGAAGAATTGCCTCTTAAGTTCCCTCTTAAAGTCTTCTTATGTCTCTATGGTGCAAATGCCTTTTTGCATATCCACATGCTTCCTTCACCACCACAAAGTTGCTATATCCGTAAGGTAAAGGTTCACCATGTTCACTTTGTCTCACTCGTCCGCTATCTTTAGACACTCCATTTGCCAAAGAAAATTCTCCACCACTCGGGCATTCCTCTTGCCCAAGAATTCTTTAGGCTTGAGAGCTTCCAACCTATGAGCTCCCCTTGAATCGCCATCGCTAGCCACGACCCTTTTGCACATGGCTACGTCTTGGCACATCTCCTCTAAAATGGTTTCTAAAGAGGTCACTTGAGTTTGCAAGCTTTTGATAATCTGCATAACTGTCACCTTGAAGGCTTGCCCACTCCTATAATACCCTTCATTATTAGAAAAACACTCATGGACATCTCCCTTAACTTTGTTAAGCTCTTCTAATGTGTAAGATTCTAAAACATCAAAATTATGTTCAATACGTTTAATACGTATATCCATTTCAAATATTACCTATTTAAAGATGTTGGACTTTTCCTCTAGAGTGGCAAGAGTGATGGCGGAACGATTCTTGCTACGTCCACGCTCCTTCCTTTTGTTCCAATCTTGAGTGGGAGATGGATCACGTCCCCTCTCCATCCTTCGGTGTTCTCTCACCATATTCTCTTCTATGGTGTTCGACATTATACCTAATAAACCTAACTCTGATATCACCTGTCATAAACATACAAGTTTCCCTTATGTCTATGTGGCACTTAATTTTCCTTATGCCCCCAATAAAAGCTAAGTTAGCTTTCCTTCCTTTGAATAATAAAGAAAAAGTAAAATATCACCAAAAATCAACAAAAAAAAAGGATGAGAGAGAAAAAATATTATATTATATTTGAAAAAGAATATAAGTGAATTCAATATCTTTAACCCTGACACTATTTTTCTTTATATACAATTCTACCTCTTAAATGGATAACTGAAATTTATTTAATCTAATGATTATAATAAAAATTTTAGAAAATTCTATAAGTATCTCTATATGTTCATATAATTAGAAGAATTTTAGAATAAAGTGAAATGTTCTAAGATCCAGTCAGCCTAGAGCTCCCCTGGAAGCTGTGTTCATTGGTATTGAACACTGGTCAACGTAATGGTTGCTAACTGCTAGGCCAAACAGTGTCGTATTGTGTACACATATAAATCACATTACAGAGGGCGGCCATAACCTCCAAAACTAAAAAATATTAAAAAAAAAATTTTGCCGCCCCACTGATGGGTGCGGCTCCAAGGAACTCTCGACTCCTCTTTTCTTTTGTTTTGTTTTTTTTTATTGATTTAGTTGCAATTACTCATTTAAAAAAACTCAAATTATTTTTTAACGAGTATCATTACATAATCAAATATTAAAAAATAACATAAAAAATTAAAAATAATATAATATTTTTTTTATATTTAAATATATTTATTTATAAGTGTAAAAAGTATATATATATATATATATATATTGTTATTATGCTATTCAAAGTATTATTATTTAATTTTTTTAATATACATGTTGTAATTTGATAGTTTATAAATATAAGATTTATTTTAATTTTTTTAAATTTTTATAATGTAATTTTGAGTTTTATAGTCTTAATTTTAAATATTTATATTTTATTTTAATTCAAAATAATTGTAGATAAAAAAATAATTAAATTATTAATTTTGTATATCAATAATACAAAATAAAAAGAAATTTTAAAAATTAAAAATTAAAAAGAATTTTATAAATTTAAATATATTAAATGTTAATAGGACTTACAAATTTATAAATAGAAATTTGATCTTCTCCATATAGCTTGACCACCACCACCACCACAACAGGAACAAAATAATGTTAAAAATTTTATAAAGCATAATTATAGTAAAATTAAAGTATTCTTTCAGTCATTAAAAAAGAGTTCAAAGAAAAGATAACAAACTCCATTAACAGAGAGAACTAACGAGGAGCTCCCCCACTCTTCTTTTACGCCCCATGGAGGTCCATCCGAGACCAGAGGCTTTGGACAAGCGCTTCCGTCTCCTACTTCACAGGTCATTTCGTGGCCGTTCTCTTTCTTTTTCTTGTTTCTTCATCAAGGTCATAGCCGAACCCCACACTTTGTAACCCCGCACAACTCTTGCAAGGTTTCACTTTCATGGTACTGATGGAATTGAACTGTGGCCTTCTTGTAATAATCTTCCCCTCCTAAACTGCTAACTATTGCCTGATGCAAACGGTTACTACAACACAGCAACACATGTGCCCCTGCCGATTCTGACGGATTTGTTTTGAGCATCCAGAGTCGTCCATATTATTTTAGATTTCTTGCGGCATCGTTGGATTCAAAGAGGCATTCGCAATAGACAGATATGAATGTCCGCTTCGGAAACTGCACGGCTTCCTCATCAAAAATAGCGCAAAGAACAAAACCTGAGAACTTTCTATCATCACGCAAATTACGAGGCAGCTCAAGAGTAATGGAAGATCCTGTGCTTCGACGATCGATCCAATCTGGAATTTCATTTCCAGGATAAAAAAAACGAACTACATCTTTTCTACCAACACTATGCAGCTTAGCATAAGAAAATATCTTTGAGTTAAGAGTAACTTGTTCGATGTCATGTCTATGGAGTACGAGAGGGGATGGGGGGATTGCACCTACCTTGGGGAGTCGATAAAGGGCTTCTTGTGAAAAAAGCCGTATTAGCTGTTGTGCATGACTCGAAACACTTCTGCGTGCATCCTCATTCAACTAATGGCAATTAAAAAATGTAAAATCCACCCTGAAATCCGGCAGTCTTACCGGGGTTTCCACAAGTGAACTCTTGAATCTGTTACCTTCTGTAGCCCCGTGCAATCAGTTGCTTCCAAGCGTTTTAAACGCGGGGGAAGCTCTGGCAGTGATAGAAGGCTAGTGCAGCCAACTATTAAAAGAGATTGAAGACATGAGAGATCCTTGATGCTGCCAATGTCTGCAAAACTACTCTGGCATTAATTCAATTCCCGTAATCGACCAAGATTAGTTTTCAGGATATTCCCAAGTTCATTCCAATAAAGCAACTCATGTCTCTGAAGTCGAGAGAGATCAGGGGTCTTACGAGATTGCTCAAGCACATGGTACACAGGTTCATTATGATGACTCAAACATAGCTCTTCTACACTCGTTGAAAGTTTAGGAAATTTCTTGAGTTTTGAGCACCCAGATAGATCAAGTTTTTTAAGAGATCTCAGCTTAGAACAACGGGGTACTTTTTCTACTTCAGTACCCTCCAGGACTAACTCTTCTATGCTCTCTGATAGTTCTGATAAGTTCTTGAGTGCTGTGCAACAAAGAAGGCTAAGATTTGCAAGAGATTGCAGGCCTCGGGTTCTTGGAATGCTCTCAATTTTTTCACAACATGAAAGATCCAATTCCTTGAGATTTTCGAGATATTCAATAGATGGAGAAACCTCCCGCAACATATAACAAGAAGTAAAATCTACGATCTGAAGTTTACGGCTCCTGAGAAGTCAGGCACTTTTTCCAGGCGCTCACGGCATCGCTGGTAAATTACCGTATACTGTCAAACTGGAAAGAACAAAAAAGCAACGACAATGTTATATTCTTAGATATTACCGTGCCGATATGGATTAAACACCTGCATATGCAAAAGTAGGTATTAGGAAAGAAAAAAGTTGCTGAATTTAGGAAGAAATTAGTTTAATCAAGAAATTTAAACTTCCATAATTTAGCTAAATAATTAATAGTTTAATTAAAAAAATCATATTTTGATTATGTGCTTAATTCTTTAATATAAGAACAATACGAGTGAAAGGAAAAAAAATGTTTATATATTGTTAGTGTAAGTGTGGGAGCTCAGGAGTATCCAGTTTTTTTTTTTTTTTTTTTTGTTGGGAGAAACTACTTGGCACAAAGGCAGTGAAGTAATTACTTGAGAAAAAAGAGATTTTGGTGGAACTTAAAAACGTTAAAATTACTTTGCGACGAAGAATTAACCGTGAAAGTAGGAATAGGAGTCCGATAGCTCCAGGCAACATGACCGGTGGCAGAGAGTATCCACTGTTCAAGTAGCCCCTTTTAGTATAGTTACGATGGTAATAAGCACAGCTGGGTGGGTGTTGTTAGATGTTTCACATAACTTCTGTGAGAAAAATGTACCCCTTTTCCCTTTAAATAAAAGACCACAGAGCTGCCCCCCGGTTAAATAGGAAGAGAAAAAAAAAAAACAGAGAGAGAGAAAAAATATGAAAGGTACAGTACATAAATTTCATCTCCTCATCAAATTGAAAAAGAGATATAATTCAAATAGTAAGTGTGTGGACCAATGAATAATAAATTTTAAAATTAATTGTTTAAACTCGAAAGGGAAATAATTCCGCCAAGCAGGGGGGGAGAGAGAGAGTTTGCACGAAAATATTCAACGTGTATTATCAAAACCAATCTCTCTACATCAAATAATAGACTTTTACCTGTTGTCCAGTCCAGAGTCGTTTGATCTTGCTAAAATTAATGTCAAGTTCAACCAGGTTCTCAGAATAAACATTTGACGGCAAGGCTTCTATAGGATAGCAATCCCACCTCAGATACCTTAGGTTCTTGGGAAGAGATTCAGAATAACTCACATTTTCCCAGCGATGTGGAAAATAAAACCGAAGCAATTTAACTTGATCCATGTTTGAAAATGCAGTTGGATCCACGCAAACACGATTATCAATGCTGGACATGTCTAACGAAATGCCTTCAATTGCCCTGGGCCCCTAAAACCATGGCAAATAATCAAATTAGCACAACATATGCAGATAATAAGATGATGCCCATCGGGGAAAAAGAAGAAACAAAAAAAAAAAAAAAAAAGCCTACTTATTTTGTCTCTTACTCTATCTTTCTCCATTACATGGAGGATATCGTCAGGATTCCACAACCTACTACGCTTGCCGGCTTCTTTGACCGATTCTTGCCTAACGATATCTCGACCCATTTCTTGTAATAAATCCGAGATGACGATTAGAGCCTTGTCTTCGAGATCCTTTAAGCGAATTTTGGCAGAGAAACCACATGAATCAAGTATTCTCTCAACGTCAGTTTTTGGCCCCCCCTAAAGAAGCGAGCAATATGAAGAAATATTTATTTTCAACACCTCCTGCCCTTGCATGGTAGGAGTTTCCTGGAGTTCAATCAGTGCACTTTTTCATTCTTCCTTGCTCCTGTCCTGTAGATACAACCCAAGAACTTTAAGTGCAAAGGAAGGCCTTTTAGCATTCTCTAAAACCCTATTGGATAATTCCAAACGGACTGCCGGCGGATAGCTTTGCTTAAAGGCAAATAAACTAAAAAAGCCCGAGAGCTTCGGGGCCAACTAGTTTTTGAACTTCATAACTGCTGTCAACTCCATTTTGTAAGCACTTGTCTGTCTCTACTTCATAACTTCAACACCAGCTTCGGCACAACAATGAGAACCTTTTTGTGCCGAAGCTGGTTCATTAAAAAGGTTGAACTTGAGTTGATGGACTTGCGTATACTCTTCTTGTCTTCATTTAGTAGAATAGGGAGAAGTTCCAATTTAAGGTCGGTTAATCCAGATTTTTCAGGGTTTGCCCGGACATGGGAAAGAAAGCAGCAGCTGCTTTGAAACTGAGAAGAGTATTTATCAAATATGGTTCTGGCAAGAGTTGTCTTGCCTATTCCACCCAAACCCCATATTCTAACAAAGCGCACTTCATTTGCTTTCTCAATGCATAACAGTGATTCAATTTTTTCAACTCGTGAATGCATGCCAACTAGGCCTTCTAAATAATTTGAGGGTATATGCGCCTTAGTTTCTCGCAGATGTCTTTGACAATTTTGTCAACAAGAGCAGCCTCGTCCCTAAAGATGAACAGGAAGAACATATAGTGTTGAGTTTGGGTTATTTAGTTGACAGATTAGTTTGAAAGGAACTCATAATATAGTATTAGTATAACTCACAAATATAGTATGAATATCGTTAAAAATTTTAAAAATTAAGTATTGAATGGACAAAAAAAAAAAAAAAAGATTTATATTAATAGAAAAATACCAAGTGCACATCATTAGTTTTATCTTTTTTACTCATTACCTTTTTGTTTTTTTCACTCAACCTCATTTTAAATAACCATCCCTTTATTTTATCTTACTTTCACTGTTTCTCTTATGATAAAACTGGATTTATACCAATCTAACAGATTAATTTCATAATTGAATAACTAAATTAATTGAATTAAATTTTATTTTCATTTAAATATCAAACAAGGTAAAGAAGAAAACCTAATCACCTGATGTCCTTTGAATTATAATCCCACCCTCCCACAAAGGCAGCATTTTTCAAGGCAGCTCTCCACTTGGCTATTTTTTGTTCGTCGTAGGACTGCTGGTGATTATCGAATTCTCCTGAAAAACTCCCAGTTTGGTTTTCTACTTCTTTTGGGTTTACACAGTAGAACACAACCAATAGCTGTTTGAATACCGATCATCGGGAGGAGAAGGCATGCAGAGATAAAAACCCATTAATGGATTGTGAACCGAGGCATGAAATTGTTGGGAGACTTGCGAGTATAGTAAATCAACCTAAGATCATTAGAGTGATAAATAAATACCTGTAATCCAGTGGTTTGCCTGCATTCCATAATCTTGACAAGCTCGTCCAAACAAAATGAAGAAGAGGCATATTCTTTAGAGAAAACAACGACCGCTATGCTGGAGTCTGGAATTGCGTCCACAATTGTGGAGATGTCTGCACCTTTCTCGAGTTCTTCACTATCCAAGTAGACAAGGATCCCTCGGTCTTTCACAGCGCGATAGAGAAAGCTCACAAAGCCTTCACGCGTGTCCTTTCCCCTGAAGTTAAGGAATACCCCATACTTTCTTGGATGAACTTGCGCAGACGTAGAATCAGAAGAGCAATAAAATGAAGCAGCAAAATCAGCCGAAGAAGAAGAAGCGGCCATATTAACGCAGAATGATTTTGCTTTTGCGAGATGACTTTACCTACCGCCCCGGGTCAATAAGACTCTCGGGCGCCCGTTTCCCGTGTCTTTTCCTCTCATTATACAAATACTAATTCTCTCAATTGGCGATTCATACTAAAGCACGATGGAAAGAAACAATTAGTTAAGCTGATGCGTACAAGTGACAATGACACCGCGTACATCGAAGACCATCAGTCTTCGTCACCGTTGTTATTAATTTTATTAGAAAAGCAACAACACATTAAAAGAGCATCATCAGCCTCTAGGTAGCCGTGCGTGCCACTGTGAAGATCAAAAGGCTCTTACGTACATTTGATATTATTTTTTGTCCGTGCGTCTCCTTTCTCCTTTCGGTTCAGCGACTTAGGGAATTAGTAATGGTTAGCTGTCAAACAAGTTGTCATTTTGGTTACTGGCTCAGCCCAAAATTGGATCCAAACAAAGCATTGGCTCCCTTCACTAGTGCCCAATTGGCCGGATTTCAGTTCTCAACTTTTTTTTTTTTTTTTGTCGAATTTTTGTCACACAGACCAACAACTAACAAGGAAGTAAGTAGACTCTCACTCTCAACTCACACCCTCAGCTCTCAACGACACTTTTTTTTTTTTTTTATTTGTAACTTTTGTTATGCAGACCAACGAACTCTACTTGCCGCCTTTTTTATGAGCTATGCTTCCAACTACTTACCGCCTTTTTAATGAGCTATGCTCCCAACTACTCACCGCCTTTTTAATGAGCTATGCTCCCAACTAGTTCCCGCCTTTTTAATGAGCTATGCTCCCAACTACTTCCCGCATTTTTTATGAGCTATGCTTATGCTTTTGTAATTTTCTTTTCCATGTTCAATCAAAGCTTTTGAGTTCGCAAATAATGAGTTTGGTTTGGTTCACTCTCTTGATCCTCCAAGCTGCTACCATCTCTCCCATCCCAGCATTGCTGGCTCCAAGTAGACTCCTCTGTAGCATGAAACAGAAAACTAGCCAGAAAGAAACACCTTATGAACCTAATCGTCTCAGGTTCAAATTCTCCGGGATTTATCCGATATCAACTTTTAGTCTCCAATGTTTGAGGAAAAATTAAAAAAAAAAAAGAGGGGGGGGGGGAAAGGAAAAAATGGATCGACGCACCCCAACAAGTCATTTGCGGTGGAAAAACACTTGAATCTAGTGAAGAATTATGTGGCGTCATAGCTCTCGAAACAAATTAAGGGCACAGACTAGGGAACATAAGCACAAACCCAAAACTAATACACCTAAGTAGCAAATTCGACTAAGACATTCGTAACTAAAGGTGGCATTCGCCTATTTGATAATTGCCAAGCCAAGATTGAGGAAAGGAGAAGCCTAAAGAAGAAAACCTCACTCTAGAAAAAAGCAGTCAAAATATATGGAAAAATGCTGATCTAGGATTTGTGTTTGGAATCCCGTTAGCATTCGGATTAGATCTCAATGTGCTGTGCCAAGTACTATCGCCATGTCAACGCCCCCAGGCACTATTTTGTCAAATTTTTGAGCGTCTGATCACTGTGGATTTTGGCCAGCCCATAGTTGATACATCTGCATATTATGACGCATAGGCTGACCAGCATTACCGTGGATTCCAGGACCACGATCGAGAGGGGTACCACCATTCTCATCAGAAGAGGCTCCTTGAGAAGGAGGGTTTGCTGTTGTCAATGGTGTACCAAAGTTCAACATCTGACCTGGTGGAGCAGAAGATGCCCCAGATTTTGAGGTGTTTGATTTCAATTTCTTATCGCCAACAAAGCTTCCCACAATGACCGGACGGACAACAGGGAAGGAACGTTATAAACACAAATAATGGATAAAATCATGTGTTTTGCAGGCTTTTGAATACTACAGACTTCTCAACAGCTAAAGATAGCAAGCAATTATCTGACACCATCGGTGCACAACAAAGGTAAGTAACATATGGACACAATGGTACCTGTACAGGTAATGCTGCCATCAGCATTCCAGCCACTCCTCCCCCCAAAATTCGACCATCTGACCCTGCTAGTGACACGCTCAAGCCACCAGTTCTGCTGCGATTGGCATTCTTCTCAGAGAGCAGGAAGGAGCCAGATAGAGAAATGATTTCAAATCGAGCCTGCAAACAAGAATGTGACGGCAAGGTAGGGAAGTCAGCACAACTCAACAATGCATATGAGCATGTATTAGGGGTCTGCATTATTCGGTTCAAATTGCAAACAATACCGAACCAAACCAAACCATATTTGGCAATTAGTTTGGTTCGATGGTTGAAAAAATATGGTTTGTTTTAAGCTTGTTGAATTTATGTTTTAGGTTAGGTATTTGAATAAGTTCAAACCAAAACAAACAGCGCACACTCTGAGTATATATAGCCACATATCTGCTCTGATCATACCCTAGGTAATGATGTCGCATATACCCTACACAACCATACCTTACACTCTATACAACTGGACGCACAAGAACAGATGGTTGAAACCACATCAGATTCATAAAGCTCCCAGTGAAAATGGACAACAGTACTGAATGCATGCCCTATTTATTTGATATAGTCCAAGTCCACGGGTCCTAAAAAAAAAAAAAAGTAGGTTTCAAAGTCTCGCCAATGTGGACTGTTTACACCGTCCTACCATGCCTTAAGCCAAAGTTTTCATTACCTGTTCGACAAAGAGCTCCAGCATCACTTGATTTTTTTTTTTTTTTTTATGATTTTAAACAGTCCTGTGTGACGGATGCCTTACATGACGGCACTTGACAAGCATATGATCAACAAAACAGCAGATACAAACGGCGGACTTAATGGTACCTTCCAGATTCCTCAGAAGCAAATTTCCATCCTTTTTCTTTGTTGCAGAAATCTCCACCTTTAACACAAGCAGAACTAGGCAACCATGTGAAATTTCATAGGCAATAAAAGGTAACCCTCGGGTAACGAATGTTTCGTGCATTAATTAGGAACAAAGGAACTTTGATACCCCATGCATGGCCACCATCGTTAGACATGACTTCATGTTTGAGTCAAGAACATATTGTCTGTGTCTTAAACTGCAACCAAACCTATTAAACTGTTCTCTCAAACAGCATGTAGTCTTGTTTTAGTGAATTAATTGTTACAGCAGCCTATCTGGGTACCATACCCGGTAACCAATCACAGAAGTATTCTAGATATGTCGAGGATAACTAATGAGAAATTAGGGTATACCATGCACATTTGGGATACACAATAAACGCATCTGTAATCAAGTATGACAGTGTCATGGTCATTTAGAATAACTTGACAGCACTTTTGCAGCTGAAAAGGCTCAACTTCTGAAAGTATAAAATCTACAGCATCAGAGTGGTCTTCTCCACCGTATGCTACAAATAGTGGAGAAGACCACAAATTTCAAACCATAATCTAGAGAAAAGAACTTTATTTATGATCTAAAAAATGGTTAACCCATATTTTGATAATATGGGCAGACTTTATCAAACGGACATTACTGAGTCGTGGATCTCAGACATACCTCGTAAGTCACAATACCACCAGATATTGCTGGCTGGCGAAGTGTAACATTGCAGATGGCGCCATTTGCAGAGAGAATACAAACTATTCGAGGCCCTTGCTGCGAGAAAGCCATAATCTCTGATGACATGTCCTGAAGAATAAAAGCAAAAATAAGCTCACATACAATGGGTTTTAGCATTATTTCATATTCGAAGATGGAAAACTGAGCATGATGCTCACACACACCATTATATTAACTACCTTAGTTAAAAACCTTGCAAAAAATGCACGCAGAAAAGAAAAAATAATAATAACAGCACAAGCCGATAAATAGTACTAGGTATCGAAAACCAAAAGTGGTAGACGAACACCAAAGCACGGCGGGAAAAAATGGAAGAAGAGATTGAAAAAGCAGTCCACAGATAAGAAACTGTTATGCTCGACGATGATTTTCCAATCCTTAGATAGATAACAGAATAGTCCACAGAGTGAAGACCTGAAAAAAGCACAAGAACTGTGGAAGAATGGCATGCACTGATATTGCATTCAACACAAAAATAAATAAATAAATAAATAAAGAACTAGGCACCACGATTTGCCATTCCAAATAAGTTGTCACCTGCTAGAATTTCCCAATGTAATCCAATCCAAGTGCTGTTGTAAACAATTATGATAAATTTGTGTACTATGTAGGTCTAATATTAGAAAGTCTCAAATATTCTCTCTTTGCCACACGGCAATTTCTTCTTAATTCATTTGACACGTGACTATTTCTTCCTAATTCATAAATTAAAGAAAGGGACAATAATTATTGTTATTTTCCTAAAAGGAGGAAAAAATACTATTATTTTGGTCCATTTTTTTATTTTTTTTAAAAAAAGATAACATCTAATCATTTAGGATTTTTTTTATCGGTTCATACTTCTCTTTCTTTAAGAAAGGGAAAAACTTACTTTTTTATTTGAATTTTCTTTATTATTTTTTTAAACACAAAAAAATAATTGCTCTTAAACTAAGATAATCAATGAGGTAAGTTATTCTCTTTTTTTGGGAATTAATTTTAGACACTTTCACTCAACCTCTATAAATACAAAATCATGTTTTAAGAGATTAACTTTACTTTTAATTAATTGAAAGATGTTCATCTTAAAGAGCTTAAATAGTAAAATTAATTCATAAGAGATTTTTATATTTGTAATTGTTACTTTATATATTTTTATCTATTACTTAATTAAGTCACTATATATTTTAATTTACTAAAACTATCAATGCATATATGGTTGTACTTTATATGAAAACTTATACCAATTTATATGAATGTAAAGTATAATGTAACTTTATTATTATATTTTTATTATAAATATTATATCATTTTTTTGCTAGATATCTTTTTTTAATTATAAAATTTGTGAATTTTTTTTATTAATTATATTACAGACTAATAATTCATAAATAAGATGAATGACATAAAAATTTTACATTTTTTATATTTATAATTTTTTTATTTTACAAGTAGAATAATTAAAAATAAATAAATAGATAATAATAAAATTAAATAAATAATAAAATTATAACAGTGTATAATAGTTTAAAAAATGACAATAAATAAAATGGATAACAAACTAATTTCTTGTTAAATAGATAATCTAAAATATATAACTAACAAAGCAAAAAAAATAGGGTTAAGAATATTAATAATTTTAATTTAAATTATTAAAATATTAATAAATCTAATTCAAATTATAAAAATATTAAAATCTTAATTTTCTTATAAGTTTTCCATATTAATGGTATATATATATATAATTAAATTTCATCTCAAAATCTAATTAAATTTATATTAATAATTTTTTAATAAAATATCATAAATATACACATTGCACAAGTCTAACGGTAGTCCATATGTATTATTGAATCTTCTTCTCATAAATTTCCAATAATAAAAGAAAATAAAAAGAAAATAAAGAAAAATTTTCATTTATTATCTTTTAAATTATTACCAAATTTAAAATTATTTTAAAAGTTTAAATATATCATACCTTAACCATGAGAGACTAACAAATTTATAAATAAAATTTGGTAATCTCTTTATCACCTACACAATAACAATAACAAAACAAAGTTAAAAACCTTATCAAATATAATTAAAATTAAATCAAGGTGTTCTTAACATCGAATTGTCGCAGTTGCCAACTCTTAAAGAATGCAATTATGAGGATTGTGTGAACCATGACATGTTTAATTACCAAACTAAAGGTTTCATTGTAATCAATTCCCTATTATTGATGAAAGTCCTTTTCAATTAATCTAACTTTACATTGTTCAAGAGAGCCATCTGTATGAAATTTGACACGAAAAATCCATTTGTAACTAATAGGCTTATAAGTTGAAGGAGATGGTATAAGGTCTTATGTTTGGTTTCTCAAAATTGTGGTATACTCTTTAGCCATAGCTACTCACCAATTTGGATCTTTTATTGTTTGACTGTAACAAGATGGTGTGGATAGGATTGCTACTGAAGTAGTCAGTACATGGGTTTGATCTTTTTGTATATGACAGCAAGAAATGGTGTTGTCTCAAAGTCGAGTCACCATGAGATGGGTTGGTAGTACCAATTGTAGGGGTGAGCTTGGAGCCTGTGGGATAGTGGTTTGTGAGATAGTTTCAATGACAAAAGATGACACTGTAGAACTACTTTGCACAAGTGTCAAGATGCGAGAGATATTAGTCCTTGATTCCTCCCTATGTATATCATCATGTTGCAAAAGTATTGGAGGAATATAAAGGGATAACTTCAAGAATGTTAATAGGGACACATTTGATGATATATTAATAACAGAAATAGCAAACAAAAAAATTGTTTGATCAAAGATTACGTTTATAGCTATATAGAATTGTCATTGAAGTAAGGAATAACATCAATAACCTTTAACACCTAAAAGATATTCTAAGAAACTACATTAATGTAATCTAAGCTTAAGTTTGTGTTTGGTATAATGTCATAAATTTGGGCACACAATACAACTAAAAACTCAAATATACTCAATTGATGGTATGGTAGAAAAAAGTATTTCTTAAAGGTTGCGTTCTTACAAAGTTGGAGTAAATAGTCAGTTAATAATGTGAATTACACTTTCAAAAACAAAACCCTAAAAGTGAGAAGGGATAGATGCGTAGTACATAATTGCTAGACTTATTTCAACCATATGTCTATATTTATATTTAACTGAACCATTTTGAAGGGTCAGATGAAGATAGGATGTTCATTTATAAATGCTATACTCCTATAATAGTTTATTAAAAGATACAGATATAAATTCTTTAACATAATCACTTTGAATAACTTTAACTCAGGTACTCAGTTGATTTTTAACGAAATTTAAAAAGACTATAAAGATATGTAAAAATTGATCACAAGTATTAAATATATAAAATTAAGAAAATTTAGAATAATCATCAATAAAATAAATATAATATTTATTATTTTGATGAGACATTATAAGAGCTGGTCCCTAAATGTCAAAATGAATTAATTCTAAAGAAATTGTAGACTTATAAGAAGTAAGAGGATGGTGATGACGATGACTCTTATTAGATACACATGCTAAACAAGTTGGTTATGTAACTAACAAATTGTTAAATATGAAAGAAATAGTTGAATAGGCAGCATAACCTAAACGATGGTGCCAGCAAACAAGAGAGTTAGTTTAAGACAAGTAATAAGATAAAGGAAAAAACTCAAATTAACCTAACAATTGATAAAGTTCCTGAGTAAGATTCCCTTGGAAAAAAATCTTACCGTATAATGACACTTCATAGAAAAACAATTAGGTGAGAAAATGAAAATCACAATTATTTTCCTGTAAAAATTGACATAATGAAAGTAAGTTTCTCTTTATAAAAGGGATAATTAGGACATTAAAAAGATGAAAATTTTGAGAAACAAAAATACTTGTATGAGTTATTGAAAGGCTAGACTCATTACTTATGGTGACATGTTGGTTGTTTGTGTAGGGTTGAAGAGTAAATAATTAAGTTGGATTGTTTGTGACATAATTTGTGGCACTATAATTTGGATACCATGAATCTAAAAATACTAATGGTAGTGGTAGAATTTTAACAATGTGAAGTTATAGTGCCATTCCTAAAGATTATGGTAAAAGTCTACAATCAGGATATACATTGACTTGATGGCCAAAATGATTGCACAATTGACATCAAACACTACCCCTCTTTTGATTTCTATAATTGTCTGCATTTAGTGAGTAATTTAAGGCCAAATTTCATGATCTAAATTGTTATCCACTTTGCAAAATTTATTACTTAAACCTTAGTGACTAATCCATGTGAGAAAAAAATTGTTGTAATGATCCATCCACTCAATGTGCTATCTGCATCATGAACACTATTGGAGTGGAAGTGATTGGCCTAAGCAAGTTAAAACATGCCTCATAAGCCAAAAGCAATTTATGTAGAAACTCATATGTAAATGATTGGTATTGATTTTAAACAGAAATCGAAATTGCTAAATTTTGATATTATACTCCAAGTTCTCTAATTAAGTAACTTTGATATTCTTTTAAAGAGATATTTTCACCAATCAAGACAAGTTAATCAATAAGGAAGACTACTTATTAGAAATAGTTTGTAATTGTTTGATTTCCCTTGTGGAAAGTCTGGAATTGCATTCATAAATTTATGGTGTGAGCATTATTGCATACTATACATGATTGAGCCAAGAAAGACCATATAGTTGTTAAAGTGCCTAAATTGGAGAGTTGTGTAATGATGTTGACAACTATAAAATTAAAAATCCATCTTAAGACATTTTGATCTCGGCTAAACCATATTTCATATACTGGATTTGGTAAACTTTTAGTGGCACCATTCTCACTAATTTCAATAATAATGTATAAAGGGCATGGTTCGATTCCATCCACAATTAACATAAATTGACTAACTCTAAAAAAGGGGAGAAGATGTGTCTTTCATATGACATAATTATCTCCAATCAATTTGATACCAACTGTAAGATATATGATTAATCTAGATGAATTTCCTATGGAAGGGATAAAAGAACACGGCGGGCCAGTATTGTTGAAGAGGTTTGTATTTGAAGAAGATGGGATAATAGGTGAATCTGAATAATTTGACATTTATACTTTTGCAAAAAATGACTCCGATATCATGTAAAATAAATGAATTAATAAGATAAATTAAGGTAGTAATTGTCAATGAGAAAATTATATTTTATTAATAAAATTTTGTATATATTTTTAACCATTTCTTTAGTTATGTGGTGTAATGTCTTTTTATAGTTTAAATTAAAATTATATTTTCTTTTTGAAAAAAATTAATTTTGGTGAGTAATTGGTGAAAAAATTATAATTAATGAAAATTGAATAATTAATAAAAAAAATTGTAATTGATAGAAATTGAATAATTGACGAAAAAATTGTAATAGATAGAAATTAAATAATTGGTAAAAAAATTATAACTAATAAAAATTGAATAATTAGTGAAAAAATTATAATTAATAGAGATCTAGTAATTAACAGAAAAATTGTAAAGTATAGAAATTAAATAATTAGTAGAAAAATTATAATGGAAAAAAAATAGTAATTAATAGAAAAATTATAGATAAATAAGAATATGTTATTGTTTTCTTGGATAAAAAGTAACTTGTTCGATATCATGTCTATGGAGTACGAGAGGCGGTGGGGAAATTGCACCTACCTTGGGGAGTCGATCAAGGGCTTCTTGGGAAAAAAAACCGTATTATCTGTTGTGCATTACTCGAAACACTTCTGCGTGCATCCTCATCCAACTTCTGGCAATTGAAAAATGCAATATCCACCCTAAAATCCAGCAAGCTTACCGGGGTTTCAACAAGTGCAAATTTTGAATCTGTAACCTTCTGTAGCCCCGTGCAATCAGTTGCTTGCAAGCATTTTAGATGCGGGGGAAGCTCTGGCAGTGAATAAAGGCTAGTGCAGCCAATTATAACAAGAGATTCAAGACACGAGAGATCCTTGATGCTGCCAATGTCTGCAAAACTACTCTGTTTTAAATTCAATTCCCGTAATCGACCAAGATTAGTTTTCAGGATATTCCCAAGTTCATTCCAATGAAGCAACTGCAGTTTCTGAAGTCGAGAGTGATCAGGGTTTTTACGAGATTGCTCAAGCAAATGGTACACAGGTTCATTATGATGACTCAAACATAGTTCTTCCACACTCGTTGAAAGTTTAGGAAACTTCTTGAGCTTTGAGCACCCTAATAGATCAAGTTTTTTAAGAGATCTCAGCTGAGAACAATGGATACTTTTTCTGTGCCAGTACCCTGCAGGACTTACTCTTTTGCAAGAGATTGCAGGCCTTTGGTTCTTGGAATGCTCTCAATTTCTTGACAACATGAAAGATCCAATTCCTCGAGATTTTTTAGATATTCAATAGATGGAGAAACCTCCCGCAACATATAACAACTTGTAAATTCTACGAACTGAAGGTTTACGGCTCCCGAGAAGTCGGGCATTCTTTTCAGGCGCTCAATGTTGTGCACCCTCAGCACTGTCAAACTTGAAAGATTCTATAAACAAAAAAGAAAAAAAAAAAAAAAAAAGCAACGACAATGTTATATTCTTAGATATTACCGTGCCGGTATAGACTAAACACGTGCATATGCAAAAGCTGGTAAATTATTAGGAAAGAAAAATGTTGCTAAATTTAGGAAGAAATTAGTTTAATAAAAAAATTTAAACTCCCATAATTTAATTAAAAAATTAATTCTTTAATATAAGAACCATATTTTGATTATGTGCTTAATTCTTTAATATAAGAACAATACGAGTGAAAGGGGAAAAAATATATATTTACATAGAGAAAAAGACAAGGAAATAACAGTATTGACCCGGGATTGGGGCGATGAAGTGGTGGGATCTCAGAAGTATCAAGTTTTTTTTCTTTTTCTTTTTTTTTTTTTTTTTTTTTGAGAAACTACTTGGCGCAAAGGCACTGAAGTAATTACTTGAGAAAAAAGAGATTTTTGTGGAACTTAAAAGACGTTAAAACTACTTTGCGACGAAGAATTAACCGTGAAAGTAGGAATAGGAGTCCGATAGCTCCAGGCAACATGAATAGTGGCAGAGAATATCAACTGTTCAATTAGCTCCTTTTAGTATATTTACAATGGTAATAAGCACAACTGGGTGGTTGTTGTTAGATGTTTCACATAACTTCTGTGGGAAAAATGTACCCTTTTCCCCTTCAAATAAAAGATCACAAAGCTGGCCCGCAAGGTTAAAAAAAAAAGAAAAAGAGGAAAAAAAAAAGAGAGAGAGAAAAGATAAATTTCACCTCCTCGTCAAATTGAAAAAGGAGATGCAATTCAAATAGTAAGTGTATTGACCAATGGATAACAGATTTTAAAATTAATTGTTTAAACTCAAAACAAAAATAATTCCACCAAGCGGGGGGGAAGAGAGAGTTTTTTACCTGTTGTCCAGTCCATAGTCGTTTGATCTGGCCAAAACTTACGTCAAGTTCAACCAGGTTCTCAGAATAAACATTTGACGGCAAGGCTTCCAAAGGATAGCAATCCCACCTCAGATACCTTAGCTTCTTTGGAAGAGATTCAAGGTCTCGTTGGCAGTACACCTTTTTTGGGAAATTCAGAATAACTCAAATGGTACCAGAGACGTGGAAAATAAAACCGAAGCAACTGAACTTGATCCATGTCTGAAAAAGCAGTTGGATCCACGCAAACACGAATATTAATCCTGGACGTGTCTAACGAAATGCCTTCAATTGCGCTGGGCCCCTAAAACCATGGCAAATGCTCAAATTAGCACAACATATGCAGATACTAAGATGATGCCCATCTAGGAAAAAGAGCAAACAAAAAAATAAAAAATAAAAAAAGAAGGCTCCTTATTTTGATTCTTACTCTATCTCTCTCCAATACATGGAGGTTATCCTCAGGATTCCACAACCCACTACGCTTGCCGGGTTCTTTGACCGATTCTTGCCTAACGATATCTCGACCCATTTCTTGTAATATATCATGCATCTCTACTTCGGAATCTGAGATAACGATTAGAGCCTTGTCAGCGAGCTTACTTAAGCCAATTGTGGCAAAAAAACCAAAAGAGTCAGAGTAATCTCTCAAGGGCAGTTTTTGGCTCCCCTCTAAAGAAGCAAGCAATATGAAGAAATATATCTTTTGCGCTTGTATCAAGTCCATTCTGCACTTCCACGTTAGGAGTGTCCTGAAGTTCATTCATTGCACTTTCCCATTCTTTCTTGCTCCGGTCACGTAGAAACAACCCAAGAACTTCAAGTGCCAAGGCAAGGCCTTTAGCATACTCTAAAACTCTATTGGATAATTCCAAACGATCTGCCGGTGGAGGATAGCTTTGCTTAAAGGCAAATAAACTAAAAAGCTCAAGAGGTTCGGGGCCAACTGGCTTTTGAACTTCATAACTGCTGTCAACTCCATTTTTAAGCACATGTCTGTCTCTACTTGTAATAATGATTCTGCTTCCCTTACCGAACCATTTATGCTTTCCTGCTAAAGATTCAATTTGTTCAAACTTATCTACATCATCAAGAACAATGAGAACCTTTTTGTGCCGAAGCTGGTTCATTAAAAAAGTTGAACTTGAGTTGATGGACTTGCGTATACCCTTCTTGTCTTCATTTAGTAGAATAGCAAGAAGTTCCACTTTAAGGTCGGTTAATCCAGATTTTTCAGAGTTTGCCCGGACATGGGAAAGAAAGCAGCAGCTGCTTTGAAACTGAGAAGAGTATTTATCAAATATGGCTCTGGCAAGAGTTGTCTTGCCTATTCCACCCAAACCCCATATTCCGACAAAGCGCACTTCATTTACATTCTCAATGCATAACAGTGATTCAATTTCTTCAACTCGTGAATGCATGCCAACTAGGCCTTCTAAATAATTTGAGGGTAAAGAAGGTAAAGAAGAAAACCTAATCACCTGACGTCCATTGAATTATAATCCCATCCTCCCACAAAGGCAGCATTCTTCAAGGCAGCTCTCCACTTAGCTATTTTTTGTTCGTCGTAGGACTGCTGGTGATTATCGAATTCTCCTGAAAAACTCCCAGTTTGGTTTTCTACTTCTTCTGGGTTTACACGGTAGAACACAACCAATAGCTGTTTGAATACCGATCATCGGGAGGAGAAGGCATGCAGAAATAAAAACCCATTAATGGATTGTGAACCAAGGCATGAAATTGCTGGGAGACTTGTGAGTATAATAAATCAACCTAAGATCAGTGGAGTGATAAATAAATACCTGTAATCCAGTGGTTTGCCTGCATTCCATAATCTTGACAAGCACGAAAATTTTATATCGTTTTCAAAAATACAACTATTATAATAAGCACAAATTATTGCGAATTGATAACTGTAAATTGAATAATATTAGGTTAAACCACGTTGACAAAGAAGGACAAAGGGAAGCTGAACGGCAAAGTTCAGTCATGGCACCGATGGATCCCTTCTCTGTTATAATTTGTTTTAATTATTAAAATAAAAAAAAATTATATGAAAGTTATAATTAATGAAGCCCAATAATGCTCTTGGGCCTAAACCTGACCAAGTAGGGTGGGTACATTGAGATCTTTAGATTCAGCTCTTGAAATGTTGCCATGGTAGAGGGAAAAGAAAATACCATGAATATCAACAACAAAAAAAAAAAAAAGAATTAATCAAAAATCTAAAAATTTATTTAGGAGGCCAATCCTCCACATAATCTTAAGCATGCTGACATGATGTAGGTCACACGGATTCTTGTAAATATTTGAACATCTAAGAAAAATAATGAACAAATGACTTTAACATCAACATGTATAAAATTGTATCAGTGTAACAATGGTTTTGAAAAATCAATAAAGGAAAAAAGAGCAAATTGATCTTCGTATCCATAAGAAGGTATTAATTACAAGGTTTGACCATATCTTCCAGGAAAAATAGTCAATACAACACT
This sequence comes from Bruguiera parviflora, assembly GCA_019804595.1. Classification (NCBI taxonomy): domain Eukaryota; kingdom Viridiplantae; phylum Streptophyta; class Magnoliopsida; order Malpighiales; family Rhizophoraceae; genus Bruguiera; species Bruguiera parviflora. The sequence continues at coordinate 2,761,675 of CM034058.1, read as the reverse complement.
AATACCCTGCAGGAAAAACTCAGTCTTCCCATGTAATTTTGTCCGAGAAGAAACGATACATGTCATGGAGTTGAAATGTGTACATTAATCAACTAGAGAGAGGAGTCTTCAGGTGAGGGAACTAATTTCAACTTAAGAGAGGAAGTCAAACATTGTTGTTGAGCTGTCGGAACCAATTAATTGGGTGGCTCCTCACACAAACTTTGACCAACCAACTTGCCGGCGAGTAACTAATATTTGGTCATTCGGCGCACACGACTGCGTGCGGTGCGTTTTCTCAATGGGGATTTTTGATATCCTATTGCTTCACTTGTTCCTGTGTTTTGTTTTGGCACATGCTTTGTCCCGATCTACTTCGAGAGGGGTGATGTAAGTCGAAATGAGTTTATCCCAAAATTGGGAAACTATTCTCTAACGATAATTTGAATTTTTAATTATTAAAATATCTAATTTTATTAAAAAATAATAATTTATTACAATCAGAAAACTATTTTGGCCAATTTTTTTCACTCAAAATTATAAAGGTATGGATATATAGATAATTTAAATAAAAAGAATATTCATATTTTTCCATCGCAAAATTTATTAGGCGTTGACAATTATTATTCAATACAGATGACTATCAGATGTTCGGTGTATTACAGTTGTCTCCGTCATGGTGAGAGGGTAAGGCCACTAAGAACTTTGTGGAGACAAAGCCAACGCAACAATAATACTTGGTCAAGTCGCAAGTACAAATATTTTCATATTTAAATCACTTAAATTATTAACAAGATAAAATTCTCGTGAGTTTGAGATTTAACTAATAAAAATTAAAGTTGATTAACATTAATTTATAAAATTCATTAAAAAAAAAAAAAGGCAACCCAACAATAATGTTTATGTATATCCTTTAATCCCTTTTTTTTTTCTGAGAAAAAAAGAGATTTTCAATTCAATCCGGAATATTTTTGGACACCCTTCAATCCAATTTAGGCTTCTGTTTAAGATTGTTGCGAGAAAATTTTGTGGAAAATGGCAAGGGAGTTTTGGAGACCGCCAAGTTCTGTGTGTATGCGGCTGTTCCAACCATTCTATGTACGCTTTCGCCAGCAATACCGAGAATCTCCAGAAATTCATGGGAAATGTACGCCCCGCTCCTTTTGATTTTTCAAGGAAATTATTTGATTCGGATTACCCATTATAGGTGAAGACGAGGATATTGGGGAAATGGGCTCAAACCCATCAAAATGCACAAGGAAACGGCCTTGACACCCTTTTCATCGTGTCGTCTCGTGCTAGGTCTCTTTAACAGTGTTGGATCTGAAGCTATGTCCATTTCAAGTAAAAGGCTTACACATAGCTCGCGATAATCCAATTAGTTAGAACTTCACAAAAATATTTTTGAGTGGTCCATTTTAACAACCGATATTTTAGGGTCAGCGATAGCTATGTCCAGTTTTCCTACTGACAGTTTGATAGGCCATTTCAAGCCCAGCCGCCAGGGACTTTGTATCTAATTGGGTTGCAGGGGAGGAGGGTAGTATGAGAGTTTTGAGTCTCTAATTGCCTCGGCTATAAGACGTGTATCTTGCCTAATTTGGTTCATGATTGTAATGTTTTAGCAAAAACATGTAGGAATGAGGTTGACATTGGCTAATAGTTCACTCTACCCGAATAAATCAATTCAATTCAATTCAATTTGTTTGATATTTGACACAATCTAACTTATATTAGTTGAGAGGTAACTTCTGAAAATTAAAATAATTCAAAATTTATATAATTTAAATCTCAATAAATCAAATATTGAATCAATTTAAAATCTAAAAAAATTAAAAAATTTTATATCTTATTTTTAATAATATGTAATTAAATAAATTTGTAATTTAATTATTTAGAATTTAAAATATTTGAATAGCCCATTTCAAATTTGACCCAACTTGATTATTTTTCATCTTGAACTTCCATTGATCCAACTTAAACGAATCAAAAAAAAAAAAAAAAAACGATCCAGCTTAACAACCTTCTTCCGAAAAGAACAGTGCAACAAAAATTGATCTTTCCAAATGACAAATTGACCTTTTAATCTTGCAACAAATCTCTTATAATTCAAAGAAGCAAAATATAATTCTCATTTGAACACCCATAACCATTTTTCCAATGATGTTCTGCATTGGATTGTTTCTTTGAATTTAGTCTCTTTACTGAAAAAAAACAGGTGGGCTAAAATTTATGACACCAAAATCATATAAATATTTGCAATAAAGCTTGAGACAGAAGATTGATAGATTGAATCTGAACAACTTATGGCCCTCTTCAGTTAATTTGCACGAGAATGGCGAAGTTCATTCTTGTCAAATTTAATGACAAGGGAGACCAAGTCCTCAAAAAGCAACCAAGAAAATTGATAATCCCTTTTCGACAAGAAAATAAATAAACACATAAAGGTGGTGCTTGACTGGGGGGAAGATGACCTGGTTCGTATAGTTGCCTCTGCTATTTATCCAAACCTAACTTTCAAGCACTTCGGGCATTTCCAGGTGGTCATTCATCCGAAAAGCATTTTTTGGCCAACATACATATCGATCAAACTGAAGTAGCAGAACAAGTACAGAAAATGAATGATTGTGCGAGTATATTCTATCCAATCTTGGGTTACACGGGGAAAGAAAATCGAAGTATAAAGTACCTTCCCTTTTATCTGTCTGTTTGTTTCTCTAGAAATCTTGACCATAAAATTCAATAATCTCCTTGAGATTAAGCTGGAACAGAGAGGGACAATCATTGTGCATCAGCCACAACATGTGCTCAAACAACAAAGCATCCACATCCAAGAAAATTACTCCCTTCTCCTCTTTTCTCATATTCAAGAGTCTTCTTTCATCCTTGCTCGCTGTTTCAATCAATAACCGGAAAGGGCTCTCCTGTAATACATATGGATCAACCAAGAACTCCCTCTTCTCTTGCCCCACCACCACGGTCACGGGGCTGTCAAACTCGGGGAATCCACCGTCGTTCAACGGCCGATAGCCTAGCCGCGAGCCGGTGTAGCCCTTCCTGATCAACAACGCAGGCAAGACCAAGCAATCCATCTAGGCAGTCAAATATTTTTGTAACAGGGTTTCTAACAGGAGACTTAATTATATAAGAAGGGAGCGTCCCAAGTAATAACAGATAGATGGATAGATGAAAGTGGGCGATTAACGTTTTTTTATTAGTGGTAAGTGACAGGGAAGGATTGGTAAGAACAGGGTCGACGGGGATCGGATTGAATTGGCCAACCAACGGCTAGAGAGAAAAGGCCAAAAGGAGAAAAAAAAAAAACAAAAACAAAAACGAAAAAAGGGTTTTGTAGGCAAATGAGATGTGGACTTTGTACAGGTAACTTTTTTTTTTTAAGTGTTTGCCAATGGGAATTGCCGGCAATTTTGCTGGTATTTGGAATTGGACTTGTCATCGCCGACTCGAGGGATGACAGTGAAACACATTTATTGTTTGGTAGCGTTTGAGACGCGTTGGACCGAAGCCACCCATCCTGCTGCTTCCAGTATTTTTCCCCTTCTTTCTTTGCTTTCTTTGTTTCTTTTTAATTTTTTCCCCCCTACATTTTGTCCCCTTATTAACCTTATCAGTCTTCCATTCTTTTTTTTTTTTTCAAAAAAAACAAAACTATTTGTCTTTCCCTTGTGAACCATATTTACATGTATTTATATCTATATTTTTTATATGCAAATACATATTGTTAAATTTGAGAAAAAAAATCTTAATTTATATCGTTAAAATGAATTTATAAATTGAGAATATTAGAATGCCTTGTTATGAAAATTTGATTATATTTAAAAAAATATCCTATAAATTAATTGTCATGAAGTTAATTTTAATCAAATAAAAATTTTATTAATTTATTAAACCACTTTTCTTTTATTTTTTTAATCTCTTTTATCAAAAAATTAAAAGAAAGATAAAATTGCTATCAATTTTTTCTTTTCAACAAAAGGAAAAATAAAAAAAAGATTCTTAAAGTTACATATTTTTTCTTGGAAAAAAACCTACTATCAAATTTTCTCAAAAATAAAAGAAAAAAAACTATCCCAAGTTTTCATTTTTTGCTTTCTTAAAAAAGAAAAAAAAATCTAAAATCAATTTTATTTAGCTAACTATTTTTTAAAATTTAATTGATTATAAAAAAATCTAACCTAAACTAGATTTAGAGAAAAAAATATTATTAATTTATTTTAAAAAATAATATTCAACATTGAGTATATTTTTATTTTTTTAAATTAAATTATAAGTAAAATTAAATTTATTAGCACATATGATTAAACTCATATAACGTGGGTTCACCGTTAGTGTATATGTAGAGAAAATCGATAAATTATTTATATAATAACGTTTACTTAATTTTAAAAATATTAAAATATTTAATTTAAATTATAATAATTTTAATAAATTCTTATAATTTATATTATTTAATATTAATTTAATTTTTAGTTTGTAATCATTTTTAATATTTTAATAGAATTAAAATTTCAACATCTATATGATTTTTTTAATTTACATAATTATGATCTTTTAGTTAATAGTTTTTCATATATGTTTTAAATTTATATAACACAAATATTGATAATTAAGAAAAATGTATTATAAATTCTTTTTTTTATCTTTTTAGAGAAAAAAAAGTTTTAAATTCACCTTTTTTCCTAAAAAGAAAAAAATATTCATAATTTTAAAACTTTTTTTATTTTAAATTATTTTAAAGTTCTTTTTTATAAAAAAAATACTTATAATTTAAATATTTTTTATTCTTTCCTTTTAATAAAATATAAATAAAAATACACATTTCGATAAATACAATAAATTCACATATAATTTGAGTTTGATGCTAGTATATATTAGTATTCTCGAAGATGAGAACAAATCGATAATTTTGAGTAATTTTTTAAAATAAAAAATGCATACATGGTAGCATTATATACTTTGATTTAATAAAAGTGTCAATGTATATAGGATTATAGTTTGCATGAAAATTTATACCAATTTACATAAATATAAAGTATAATTTAATTCTATTATTATATTTTAAATACAAATATTATATTATTTATTTTCCAAAAATGCTTCTTTTCAATTATAAACTTTGTGAAAAAAAAAAATTATTAATTATGGTACAAACTAATAGTTCATAAATAAGATAAGTAGTATGAAAATTTTAAACTTTTGATATTTATAATTTATTTTATTTTACAAATGGACCAATTAATATTAAATAAACAATAATGTTTAATATACACTTTTATTGTAACAAACCAAAAAAATATAAACATTAAAACTCAAGAGAGTTTTGTCAAGAATACAAATAAATTCAATTTAAATTTTAAAAATATTAATAAATTTAATTTTTTAACGTTAAAAGTCAATTATTTATACTTGCAGTAATTTTATTATTATATTATTTAGAATAATATAATAATTAAAACACATCTTAATATTAAATTAAACTCATGTTAGCATTTTTTAACAAAAAAAAATCAAAAAACCATGCAACATGTGAGTCAAAACTTAGTGTATATTAGGGTTGCTAAAACTAAAAGAAAGTCTCAATTATTTTCTTTCTATCATTACATGGCTTATCCTTAATTTATAAACTAAAAAAAATTAAAAAAAAATCTCCTAAACTTACAATTTAAATCTAAAATTCTCTAATTAGATATTTTGAAATAGAAAGAAAATTAATAATTTAGTTCTTTTTTTATTTTTTCCTTTTTCTTATAAAATAAAAAGTTATACCATTTAAGTTTTTCTTTTAAAAATTATGTACAATTTAATTATATATTAGTTTTCACATTTTTAAATATATAAACTAATTTAATTTTTTAATAGTATAAAGTAATAAAATAGTTTTCCATACATTCTCATCTTTAAAAATTTAAATAAGATTCTATTTAAGTTTCCTTTAACCTATCTTTTTATCACTATAAGATAATTACAATGTAATATAAGAAAGAGGTTATATGTGTGATTTAAGTTTCTTTTTTACTCATTTTTCTTTGCATATAAGTTTCTTCTTTTATTACAATTTAAGATCTCTTTATGTATGTAATTTATATTTTTTATTAAGATTTAAAAGTTTCATACTTGAATATGAGATTAAGAAGATTGATAAAACTAAATATTTTAGTTGTTATATCTATATAATAATGCTCATTCAATTTTTTTTCTTTTAAACGGAAAATTTTTGTTATATATGAATATGAGCAAAAATTTTATAATTATGAGATATCTTTACTTGTAGAAAATTATGATAGATTGTAATAATTAAAAAAATAATGAAAATAAATAAGGTTGATAACAAATTAACTTCTTATTAAATAAATAATTTAAAACACATGATCAACAAAATAAATGAAAATAAAAAAAAATATATTAATAAATTTGATTTAAATTATAAGACTATTAAAAATTTTATTTTTTTACAAGTTTCATACATTAAATGTAAATCTATATATTAATATATAATTATATTATTTATAATAGTAAAATAATTAAATTTCATTTTAATATCAGATTGAATTCATATTAACATTTATTTTTAACAAAATATTACAAATTTGCTCATCGTATATATTTAACCCTAGTTTATATTTATTGTTGAATTCAAGAAAAAAAAAACTTGAATTATTCTCTTTAAAGTATATAATGACTTTTCATAAATTTCTACTAATAAAAGAAAATAAAAAAAGAAAATAAAAAAATAAAAATTATCATTTATTATTCTTTTAAATAAAAATTTACTTATTATTTTCTTAATTCTCCTAAATTCAAATTTTTGTTTTCTTTAATTAAAAAAAACTATTAAAAATTCTTTATAATAATATAATTGATTAAATATAATTTATAAAATTTTATTTATTATTTTTTAAAATAAGAATTTACTTATGAAGAAAGGAATTTAGAAATAATTTTATTTTTCTTTTTTGATAAAAAAATTTAGACAATATTTTTTTTTCATTTTTAATAAAAATAATGAGTAGAAGTAAACTCTTTGTTTTTCTTTTTTTAAAAAAAATAGTATGTGAATTTAGAAAAAAATTTTAGTTCTTAAAATCTCTTTTTTTTTCTTTAATAAAAAAATATATTTAAAAATTCTCATAATAGTATAATTAATGAAAAATAATTGATAAAATCTCATCTAATACTCTCCTAAATAAATATATATTTATTTTTTTAAAATTTATTTTTCTCAAACAGCTTTACTTTTTTTTTATTTTTTTATATAAGAACTGAATTAAATTTCTTTAATATATTTTTATTTTAAATAATATAAATAAAAACTTATTTGTATCCTTACTAATTTATTTTTATTTCATTATACCTAATAAAAGACACAAGTTACAATGTAAGTGTTTGTTACTTTTAATTATAACTATAGATTGAAAAGTGTCATATTTTTTCTTTGTTATCTTTGTTTTTTTTTCAAGACTTTCTTTGTTGTTGAATAAATTAATAATATTCTTTATTCGTTCACTTTGAAGTTACTATTTTGCAATGAAAAGTAAAATAAATTAACATTAAAAAGGTAATATTTTGTTTGCTAAGTGTTACAGTGATGTTATCTCTAATATAACTAATAAGTTAGAGTTTCAAATTTTCTTAACTAAATGTTACCAACATTGAGGGTGGGTATTAATTTCATTATATAACAGAATAATAAGATTTTATATCAACATTTAACTAAATTTTTATTAATATCTTTTAACAAAATATCATAAATTCACGAATTACACAAATATAAGGATGATTTTTATGTATGTAGAACATTTAGATTCAATCTTGGTAAAAAGAGGCCTATCAGCCGAGTATCAAAAACCATCATGCGGTGCCCTTCGCTCTTAAGGCACACACCATGTTGAATTTTGGACTCACATGCCACCACTATAGTGTTTGTATAAAGATGAAAAGAAATGATATTGATTTTGAGTTCAGTTGCATGGACGCGGCCACATGGATGAGGGAGGAGACAGGGTTGAGGTGACATTGAGTCTCAATTACTAAAACAATTTTAAAAAAAAAATTAAAATATTTTGCTAAAAAATATATGATCTACAAACAAGCATTATAAAACGTACAATTAGATATAAAAATGCACTTTTTGATAGTTAATTACATATCGTAAGATGCTTGTTTGCGAATTTATCTCATTTGTTTGCATATCATAAATTTTACCGTGAAAAACTAAAATTGTGAAAAAAGAAAAATATTGTAATAAGCATGACCTACTGCTATCTCAGTCTCTTCCCTCTCCCATCGATCCCGCACCGTCTTCGTACTTGTTTCCCTTTAATCTTATTATCATGGAAGAGACTTAGATTTCTTTGTTTGAAAGAATTACATGTCGTAGTCATTACTTTAACGAAAATTTTATTTTATTTTATTTTTTCAAAAACAAAACTATTGTAATAAGCACAAATTATTGCAAATTGATAATTGTAAATTGAATAATATTAGGTTAAACCACAATGTCTTAGAAGGACAAAGTGACGAAGAACGACGGAGTTCAGTCATGGCACCAACAGTTCCCTTGTTTGTTATAATTTGTTTTAATTAAAATTTTTTAAAAAAAAATCTAAGTGACGGTTATAATTAACGAAGCTCAATAATGCACTTGGGCCTAACCCTCACCAAGATTAGGGTAGGTACAATGAGATTTTCAGATTCAGCTCTTGAAAGGTTACCATGGTAGAGGAAAAAGAAAAGATGATGAAAATCTAAAAAAGAATGGATCAAAAATCTAAAAATTCATCTAGGAGGCCACAATCCTCCACATAATCTTAAGCAAGCTGACATGATGAAGGCCACACGGATTCTTGTAAACATTTGAACATCTAAGAGAAGTAATAAACAAATGAATTTAACATTAACATGCATAAAACCGCATCAAGGTAACAATGGTTTTGAAAAATTACAAAAAGGGAAAAAAGAGCAAATTGATCTTCATGTCTATAAAAAGGTATTAATTACAAGGTGTGACCATATCTTCCGGGAAATATGGTCAAATACAACAATAAAACTCTGTAAGAAAAACCCAGTCTTCCCGCGTAGCATTCTACGAGAAGAAACGATAGGTGTCTCGGGGTCGAAATGCGTACATTAATCAACCAGAGAGAGGAGTCAAACATTCTTCGGTCGAGGGAACTAATTTCAACTGAAAGAGAGGCAGTCGAGCTTTGTTGTTGAGCTGTCGGAACCGATTAAATGGGCGGCTCATCGCACAACCAAGTTGCCTGCGAATAAACCAACCAATTTATGGCCATTTTACGCACGCGACTGCGTGCAACGCGTTTTCTCAATGAGTTTTCGATACCCTATTTGCTTCACTCGTCCTTTGTGATTGGCAATGAACTTTCCTGTAAGTTAGGATGATGTGTTTTGCATGGTAAGTCTCGATGCATCCCCATGATTGAGTGTGATTTGTCTTCCCAACAGTGAGTGACTGAGGTCTGAATTTTTTGATTAGGCATCAATTCATGATTTGCATGATACAAGCTTATTATATAATAATTGATTATGATTCATGTTATATATGTAAAAATATTTGAAATTGAATTGGGCTAAGTATTAGTCAAAATGTAAGACAATTGATGTTCTACATAATAATTAATGATATTCTATTAAATATTAATTTATTTAATAAAAATTACAAATGATTTAATAAGAATATTTCATACTTAAATTCTATTAGTTATTAAAGAAGTATAAGTTTTAATTAAAATTCTTTGTTCGTAAATCTTGATAAAAGACAACTTGTGGATTATATTTAGTTCAGTTCTCCCTCTACTCTTTATATCAATATAACTTTAAAATCTTACAAGTTACATATTACAATTAAAAGTAAAACATTACATTTTAAATTCTTTTTATCATTAAGAAAGGGGTCAAGAGAGAAAAATTACATTCCAAAATTTTTTTGCATCAAGAATTCTACTAGTTTTAAGTAGATTAAGGTATCGTACCTTCTCCTCTTACTTATGGGAAAAATAAAAAGTTCTAAAATTTATTTTTAGAGTCATTTTATACCAAGAGTTCATGCATAATATAATTGTATCTTACATATAATATCAAGCATAGTTTAAGAACTCCTGTATTTTCCCATTAAAAATTAATAACTTCTTGTCATGTTTTGAGAATTGTTGTGTCTTAAGGTGGGTAAAGGAATGGTTAGTTCCTGCTATGTGATGACCTCTCAAAGTTGTTCTCTATTTAATGATAAGGAACAACAACGTTTAAAAAAATAACAAAGGCTTTTTATGCTTGTTTTCCCGTTGGCCTCGATAAACCTAGTATTATTATATGTGGTCAGAAATTACCCTAAAGGAAGAATCGAGGAGTGCCACCACAGTGATACTCCCCAGATGTTGAAAGCAAGAAAGCTAAGCATACTACTGCAAATCATGTTATTACACAAACAATTTATCTTCTTATCTCGAGGTATTTACGAGTAAGTTGTCTAGTGGGCGATGGCCTGAAACCATACGAAAAGCATTGGAAGCCCCAAGGTGGGCATAAGCAATTTACTATGAGATGGGAGCGTTACAGAAGAATTCTACTTGGAATTTGGTGGTGCTACTCAAAGGGAAGAAACCGATGAGCTATAAATGGGTATTTTCAATTAAGTATAAGGTAGATGGATTAGTTGAAAAATATAAAACAACACTAGTCACGAAAAAGATTCACTTAGACATATGGTATTGACTACCAAGAGACATTCTGCCTGGCAGCAAAGTTGAATATTGTGAGTGAGTCTCTTGCTACTAACTTGGATTGGCCGTTGGACCAATTTGATGTAAACTATGTCTTTTTGTACGGGAGTTTAGCAGAGGAGGTGTGCATTGAAATTTTAACTCGTTTTGGTATCTCCTCCTCTGAGGACAAGATTGTGTGTGTCAACTGGAGAAGGTGTTATGTGGATTAGAGTAGTCCCCAAGAGCATGGTGGGGAAGATTTAATTCAGCAATGAGGAATTATAGTTTCAAACAAAGCAACGTCGATCATACCTTATTTCTGAAGTATAGAGAAGGATTGGTTACAGTTTTTATTATCTATGCGGATGTTATGATAACTATAGAAGATGATAAAGAAGAGATTGTTAATTTAGAGAGGTATCTCGCAAGAAATTTTGATGTGAAAAATCTTGATGGACTAAAATAATTTATTGGCATTAAGGTTGCTCAGTCGAACCAAGGTGTGCTTCTATCTCAGAGGAAATATGTGCTTGACTTAGTGGCTGAAATGGGGATGCTTGAATGCAAGTCGGCAGATACACCCTAATGTACAAAACCATGGGGTGAAAGAAGGTGTGGATCAGAAGCTGGTAGACGAGGAGAGGCACTAGAGGCTGGTAAGGAAGTTGATTTATCTATTCCACAGATAAGGTCAAAGGATCAACTTGCAGATATTCTCGCAAAAATAGCAATGAGCAGGACATTCTCTAACTCTCTTGACAAGTTGGACATGAGTGATATCCATGCACTAATTTGAAGGAGGGTGTTGGCGTGAGCTGTAACTTGGTTGGTAGAGAAATTATCGGCAAAAGGTTCAAAATAAGAAGATTATTTTGCTAGTGCCAACTATGCCAAAGATCTTGCTAGTCAATAAGAAAACATTTTTTTAATTGAATTGTATTCTATTTGAGGTAAAAATATTCTCTTTTTTGTAACTAATATATAAAAACATTATGTCTAATATATATATATATAGATATTTATAGAGAGAGAGAGAGAGAGAGAGAGAGAGCAATTTCTTATCAGTTGGATGCATTATTAAAATGTGTAGAAGAGAGTACCCATGTCGCATCATTTAAGTCACTAATTTGATTTTAATTTACTTTTTGTACTAAAAGAACGTCGTGAATGAATTTGATGCATTTCTTTGTTTGGACAACAATGGTTCCCTTGTCAATAACAACAACAACTTTGTTTGTCACATAATGTTCTATTTCCTCCTTGACAGGCGGAGGCCAAACCCACCCAGCCTAGCTCGAGAGGTCTAATTGGAAACCAGCGGCATGAACATCAGATCCAACCAAGTCACATAACATAATCATTTTGCAATCAACTCAATCAAAACTTAATCAAACTGGTTGCATTTGTGAAAACTCGGTGACAGATTGTGTGAACCTCTCCAGGCTGTTGGTCATGCCATGATCCATCAAAGCATCTCAGGAAAACCTGGGGGGGCTCCCCAGTTCTGGGGGGGAAATCGACATAGGTATTATGGTCATCTAATCTTATATCAATAGTATATTTTCTCTCACCTCCCCCTTATTCCTAGCTATGTGAGAAATGTCTCCTTTTCTAGTAAAAAGTCTTAGTTATCAAAAATAAATTTTGTTCCGTTATAGTTGTATATTTACTATTCTCCTTAATCTCTCATTAATTACTCACGTATAACATTTATATTATACCCTTCTTTCTTGCATTTTATCAATAATTTCTCACGTTTATATATTACTCTATAAATCTATCCTTGATAGAATTATTCCTTAATTAAATAATTATTTTTCTTCATATTTAATTTTTTAATAAATTCTCTTATTCTCTTACATTAATTCTAAATAGATAATTCAATTAAAAAAAACTATTCTTCCTATTAATTAAGAAATAATATTTTATTTACGATTACTTCTCTCTCTCACTCTCATTTCTCTCTTATTCATAGTTTCTACTCCTCACACATTACCAACAAACAGTTATGGCTTAAAAAGGACCAATTTATTTACGTTGGGACTCTTCTTAACGGAAACATATGAAAAGGTCCTACGATTAGTATTGCTGTTCCAAAAAACTGAATAAAAAAAAAAAAAAAAGAGAGAAAGAGAGAAAGAAAGAAAGAAGATTATATCTATTGCTATATTTTCCATCTATTGCAAGCCCTAGGTAATTATTGTTTCTCCTAATCCCCTTATCTCTCTCCATAGATAATTCATTTGGGTTGTTGAATTTTCAATTTCAATTTTTTGTTTACAGGTGCAATGTTGATGGGTCGTTTTGTTTGCTCCAACAAGATAAATCATTATATTACTTCGGGGAAGTGGGATTTCTTAGTACAAAATATTGATCGAGACTTTTTCATGTTTGACTAAGTTAGGCAAAGAGGAACGATTACAAGCAAAAGAACACAGTGACAACACAAATACAAGTAACTAAAGAACAAAAAAAAATAAAAAATAAAAATCAGTCCATATTGTTGTCCACAAGAAACTAAGCAGATTGTCTGTAATCAGATTATTTGTATATCCAAAAAATGTTGATCTATTTTATCAATTAGCCCGCTAGATTTATTATTATTATTATTATTATTATTATTATCAAAGCATCGACAAATGCTCCATTGTCCCTTGCCGATTGGCTCGCTATGCTCAGTTCCCTTCTGGCCAGTTTATTTTTTGATGAAAGACACTCTATAAGAAAATTGCTCTTCACCGTAGACAAATAAAAGGAATGTAAGTTCCTCTTAATTGTTTTCCGTGTTGTTTTATTTATTTTTTAGGTTCTTTTCACCATGTGTAAATATACTCGTATCAGAAATCTGTACAGGGACACGCTTCACAGAAAATTTGGAATGTAAGCGTCCGTATGATGAGCAAGACTTTTTGATACTAATATCATGGGTTAAGTTTGGAGGATGTAAGTTGATTCAACTAAAATCAGCCATTAATCCATTCTCATTTCCTGCTGTGTGCCTCAATCTTCACGTTATAGATAAAGCAACTTTAGCGTTTGTAGGAACTTACGGGGTCTGATAGGGAATAAGCCCCAGATGCACCGTGGCAATCTAAAACGTCCATGAGTTGATAAGGGGAGATGGGATGGACTTCGTAATGGCGGTCGTAATGAAACTAATGGAATCATTTATGGAACCCCATGTGATTCAATCCCACGATTGCACGCCAATGCAATTTATACTTTTTATGGTGTTGTGCTTTGCGCTTCGGCAACAATTTCTTAGGAAGCGAAACGCTTTACTTAAAACTTTGTCCAATTATTCAACTAAACTTTTATTAAACTTCCTTCGAAATAATGTATCATTAGATGAATTTTCAATAATGTCTTGGATTGCGGGATTGAGTCTGCCGAGGGTAAACAAAGGGAATCGGCATCCACTTGAATATGAAAGTCTTGATATTCCCTTCATTCCTACGAGATTTTAATATTGCATTATGACTAGTCCACTTCATTAGTAATTTCCTTTTCCTTGCTGCGCGCCTCTTCAATCAGGCTTTTGAATTCGGAAATAACGAATTTGGTTAGGTTTGGACTTTTAGACCCTCCAAGCTGCCACCCATCTTTCTCATCCCAGCATCGCTGGCTCCAGGTAGGCTCATCTGTGGCATGAAATAGAAGACTAGCAAGAAAGAAACATCTTGTGAACCCATTCGTCTCAGGTTCAAACTCTCTGGGATTTATCTAATATCAACCGTTAGTATCGAAAAAGGACCAAAAAACCAAAAAAAGAGAGGAAGAAGAGGATCAACGCACCCCCAACGAGTCATTTTCAGTGGAAAAACATTTGAATCTACTGGTGAGGGCTTCCTAGCTCTGGAAACATATTAAGCGCATAAACTGGGGAACATAAGCACAAACCTAAAATTATTACACCTAAACAGCAAATTCGACCAAGACATTCCTAACTTAAGGTGGCATTCAGCTATTTGATGGTGGCCAAGCCAAGATTAAAGTAAGAGAAAAGGGAGCAGCTTAAAGAAGAAAACATCACGCTAGAAAAAGCATTCAAAATATATAGAAAAGGCTGATCTAAGGTTTGTATTTGGAATTCCGTTAGCATTAGGATTTGATCTCAATGTGCTGTGCAAGTGCGATCGCCATGTCATATTGTCAAATTTTTGAGCCTCTGTTCACTGTGGACTTTGGCCAGCCCATAGTTGATACATCTGCATATTATGCATAGGGTGACCAGCATTACCGTAGATTCCAGGACCACAATCAAGAGGACTACCACCATTCTCATCAGAAGATTCGCTAGAGGCTCCTTGGGAAGGAGGGCTTGCTGTTGTCAATGGTGTACCGAAGTTCAACGTCTGACCTGGTGGAGCAGAAGAAGCCCCAGATTTTGAGGTGTTTGACTTCAATTTCTTATCGGTAACAAAGCTTCCCACAATGACCTGACAGACAACAGCGAAGGAAAGTTTTAAACACAAATAATGGATAAAATCATGTGTTTTACAGGCTTTTGAATGCTACAGACTTCTCAACAGCTAAAGATAGCAAACAATTCTCTGGCACTATGTTGTTTCATAGGCGCACAACAAAGGTAAGTAAGATACGGACACAATGGTACCTGTACAGGTGATGCTGCCATCAGCATCCCAGCCACTCCTCCACCCAAAACTCGACCATCTGACCCTGCTAGAGACACGCTCAAGCCACCAGTTCTGCTGCGGTTACCATTTTTCTCAGAGAGCAAGAAGGAGCCAGATAGAGAAATGATTTCAAATCGACCCTGCAAACAAGAATATGACAGTAGAGAAGGGAAGTCAGCACACAACTCAACAATGCATATGAGTATGTATTAGGGGTCTGCATTATTTGGTTTCAAATTGCAAACAATACCAAACCAAACCATATTTGACAATTTAGTTTGGTTTGATGGTTTAAAAAATATGGTTTGTTTTAAACCTGTTAAAATTATGTTTTACATTAGGTTTTTGAATAAGTTCAAACCAAAACAAACTGTGCACACTTCTAGTATATACAGCCACAAAACTGACATCACAACAGTGCCTTCTTGGGACAGGCACACTAATTGCAAGTGTCTAGGCAAAATCATGCATACCTCAGCATATCTGCTCTGATTATACCCTAGGTAATCATGTCACATGTACCCTACACAACCATACCTTACACTATATATAACTGGACACACAAGAACAGATGGTTGAAACCACATCGGATTCATAAAGTTTCCCATGAAAATGGACAAAAGTACTAAATGCATGCTATTTTTATTTGATATAGTTCAAGTCCACGAGTCAAAAAAAAAAATTTAGGTTTCAAAGGTTCACCAATATGGATTGTTTATACGGTTCTACCATGCCTCAAGTCAGAGTTTTCATCACTTGTTCGACAAAGAGCACCGGCATCACTTGATCTTTTATTATGATTTTAAACAGTCTTGTGTGACAGATGTCTATATGATGGCACATGACAAGCTTAGGATCAACAAGACAGAAAATACAAAGTGATGATGAGAGGATAAAAGAGACAGAAGGTATTACAATGTACAGAACCAAAACACACATGCACAGATACAAAATTATAATGTGGGTAGCAAGGACTATTTGAACTCATGCCAGTGATGAATAAAACCTATGGTCTCGTGAAAATTATTCTAGAGCATCATTTGCAGTGTATAAAAAGAGTTCTACAAAACTTGCTTCCACATAAAAGTTCTCATTTCATTATAAATAAGTACAAAATGGAAGCCATGATTGCTTTAATTGCAAATCACAGAGAACTTGATGGTACCTTCCAGATTCTTTAAAAGCAAAATTCAAGCTATCAAATTTCTACCCATTTTCTTTGTTCCAGAAATTTCTACCTATAACACAAGCAGAACTAGGCAACCATGTGAGATTTCATAGGGCATAAAAAGTAACCCTTGGGTAACGAATGTTTCATGCATCAATTAGGAACAAAAGTTCTTTGATTCCCTACGCATGGCCACCATCATTAGACATGACTTCATGTTTGAGTCAACAACATGCTGTCTGTGTCTTAAACTGCAACCAAGCCTATTAGACTGTTGTCTCAAACAGCATGTAGTCTTGTTTTTGTGAATTAATGGTTACAGCAGCCTATCTGGGTACCATACCCAGTAATTAATCGCAGAAGCATATTAGACATGTCAAGGTTCAATGAGAAATTAGAGTATACCATGCACATTTGGGACACACAATAAATGCATCTGGAATCAAGAATGACAGTGTCATGGTCATTTAGAATTATTTGACAGCTCTTTTTGCAGCTAAAGAGCTCAACTACTGAGAGGATAAAATCTACAGCATCATAGGGGTCTTCTCCACAGTATGCCGAAAATAGCGGAGAAGACCACAAATTTCAGACCATAATCCAGATAAAAGAACTTTATTTATGATCTCAAAAATGGTTTACACTCATTTTAATAATATGAGCAGACTTTATCAAATGGAAATTATGGAGTCATGGATCTCAAACATACCTCATAAGTCACAGTCCCACCAGACATTGCCGGCTGGCGAAGTGTAACATTGCAGACAGCACCATTTGCAGAGAGAATACAAACTGTTCGAGGCCCTTGCTGTGAGAAAGCCACAATCTTTGATGCTATGTCCTGCAAAATGTAAGCAAAAATAAGCTTGCATGCCATAGGTTTTAGCAATATTTCATACTTGAAGATGGAAAACTAAGCATGATGCTGACACACACCATTATATTAACTAACTTAGTTGAAAACCTTGCAAATAATGCACAGAAAAGAAAAATAACAGAATGAACAGACAAGTAGTACTAGATATCAGAACTAAAAGTGGTAGACGAACACCAGAGCATGGCATTAACTCAGTGGGAACAAATGGAAGAAGAATGAATTGAAAAAGCAGTCCACAGATAAGAAAATGTCATGCTCAGCAATGATTTTCCAATCCTTAAATAGATAACAGAATAGTCCACAGATTGAAGACCTGGAAAATGCACAAGAACTGCAGAAGAATAGCATGCTCTGATATTGCATTCAACACAAAGAAAAAAGATAAAGAACCAGGCACCACAATTTTCCATTCCAACTAAGTTGTCACCTGTTAGAATTTCCCAATGTAATGCAATCCAAGTGCATAAATGCCAGGCAAACAGTTATTTTAAGTATGCAGGTAATTCCATTTAGATATTAGCTAAACAACCTTCTATATTTTCAAACATCTTAAATCAGCAATGTCATCAAAGCCTGATCATGTCTTCCAAGGTCTAGAATGATCGTACAAAATAAATTGTCAAATGAATTCTCCACAATTAAAATCAAATCATTAGTAACACTCTCAGTTGTCCTCCATCCAGTAAACTCTATGCCCAATTCACCCATACCTTTATTCCTTCTCCTCACATGATAAAACCATAGATCAATCTTCAAGCAGCAAGTGTAAAACAATAACGAAAATGAATTTCTTGCTAGGCCACTTGAAAGCCATGTGTGCAAACACTCTATTGATACGTGTTATTAACCCAATCTTAGCATGTCTCTGAACAAGTGCCCATATGAGTAACCAGAAATTATGCATTCTGAATAAAACTTACTGATTTCAGATACAACTTATTGATTCCCGCCATGATGTTATCAAGTTCCAAAACTATCTAAATTCCTTCTAGTCCCATTGTGAGATTCAACTATATGGGCAATCTTGTAGGATCATTAATGTTTAGTACCATATATGCAGCAGAACACTAGAACTTGAAAAATGTGCACTCCCAATTTCCATTGAAATAGAGGGAAAAAAAAGAAAAAACAACCTCATTTGATATTTCCAATGAGTTACACAAGATAAGATAAATATGTAAATATATATACAAGACCAAATGTATTTCTCTTCTGATTCAACCATCAGGCAAAATAAACAGCTTGGCAAGACTATAAAAGTTCTAAACTTTCTACTTGTTATCTATATGCAAACTATTTTATAAGCCATCAAATAATAAGAGTGATCACATTGTAGTTCATCAAGCAATGATCCATCTCAACAACATTAATCCAATGCTCCATTCCTAAAACAGGCAAACAATACAAAATAATGAAAATGTAGTTCCGATTATACTGAATACCTCCCCTGCTTTCACTGTAACCACATGTGGCGTAAACCCGATCCCTCCAACTCCTCCTGCCCATTTCAAGAAATTATCACAACACACCCATAGACACAAACCTATTCACAAACAAACAAACACAAAAACATATATATATACACACGCACACACACACTCAAGCCATTACCTAATGCATCGAGCTGTTTCTTCCCAGAACCCGGTGGCCGTCCTCTATTCTTCTTGACAGGCGGCTCTGATGCCACGCCGGGGGTCCCACCGCCACCCGAATCGGCAAGGCCCACCGAGGTCCCCGAAGAAATCGGAGTAGGAGACAGTCCCAACGCAATGTTGCCGTCGGGGGTGTACTTTCTTGGCCTCCCCCGCTTCTTCTTCGCCGGCTCGATGCTAAACCTCATACCCCCAGAAGACTGGGGCGACGATCCATCAAAGCCTCCCGCAGCATTCATCCCTCCGCCGCCTCCACCTCCGTCGGACGATAGCGGCTTCGGTTGCGGAGGAGGACCCACTGAACTGAAGGGAAAACCACCGGAGGAGGCGGCGCCACCGGTGGGAGCCATACCGAGGGCGCTGATCATAGAGGGGTGAGTGGAGTTGGTGGGGTAGGAGGAGGTGGGGCCCAGAAGCATGTTAGGTGGTGGGTGTTGCTGCTGTGGTGGCTGCGGTAAAACCTGCGTCGGCTGTGGCGGTTCTCTGGAGTCCATAACTCCCCCCCCCCCTTTTTTTCTTTTTTTACCACCCTGTTCTCCCCAAGGGGTGGGGGGGGGTTGTTCTTTTTTTTTTTTTTTTTTCCTTTTGAGGGGATTTTCTGTTTGGAAGATGAGAAAATGTGAATGGAAAATTAGATCACTCTCTCGCGAGTTAGAGTATGCAAAGAAGCACGAAGCGGACCGGGTTTTTTTTAGGGTTTTGGATTTTCTAGGATTTTACTTTCTCTCTCTCTCGCTATCTACGGGATCTCCGTTCACTTTTGTAGGTTGGCCACAGTTGTTGGTTTTTAGCGGCGCATGGCTTCTTACCATTTGGTCGCCTCAACAACTGTCTCCTACTAATTTAAATTAAGCCGGTATATCAGTTTCATCAATAATTAAATTACTTGATTTTGAGATTTTAGCCCTGGTGAACATAAATTTGGTCCTAAATTTTTTTAAAAATTTTTAGTATAATTTTTTACTTTTTATTTTTTTTATTTTAATTTTAAATATTTCTATTTCTTGTTAAATTTAAATTTAAAAAAATTAATTTTTAATTTAGTGTACATATAAATTAATAGGAATATATATATATATATATTTAGTATATTTAAATTTTTAAATATTTTTTAATTAAATCATAAATTTTTAAAAAAAAATTTAATTTTATACCACGTATCAAATTAACGATTTTTTATCTTAAATTATCTTGAATCGAAACAAAATATAAATTTTAAAGTTTAAAATGAAAAATTTTAAAAATATATAATTGCACTGTAAAAATTTAAAAAAAAAATTAGAATTAATTTTTTATTTATCACAATTTTAATGTGTACCCTAAAATGCTCAATAATTTAAATTTTTTATAAAAAAATAATTTTTCTTTAACTTTGCCAAAATATTAAAAATATGTGACACACACACACACAAATTTTATAATAAAATCACATTTCATATATACATTCTAATTTTTCTTCAACGTAATGCATAAATCTTTGGTAAAGTTATTTGTATATCAATAAAGAGTATGACAATGCCTTTTCTTTTCCTTAAAAATTATATTCATAAAAGTCTGATTTAACTTCTAAGAAATAGTAGTTCACTTTTCATATCAATGAAAAGATAATGCCCAAGTTGTTCATGATGGGGAGCTTGCCTTTTCTTGAGGTGGGGTAGGAATCAATGCCTGTTACAGCTTCTACGTAAGATGATCAACCCCAAGAAAGGAAACGACGAGCTTTGTATAGACACATGGCTCTCTCCCTGAGTGGCTGCGGAGCAAGATAAGGAGGAACTAGAAGAGCCAGCGAATACCAAGGATGAAGATTTAGCTTCCAATGATGAGAGCAACGTAGGAATCATAGATTGATTGAACATCCCTTTTTCTACCTTTAAGATGAGGATTAAATGTAATCCACAGTGAAAGACATTAATTATAAATTTACTAGGAAAATGTGTGGGGGTAGGGTATTGATTCATGCTATGCCAACTCGCTTAATTGTGGTGCTTTCCACAAAAACATATCCAATTTGCCATTACCACCCGTAAATGATATTCTTATGCACAAATCTACACGGAAGATTTCTCCTAAGATAAAAATTGAATGGTGAACCTAATCTCGCCTATCAAAAGTAGGATGGTGAAAAATGAAAAAGAAAATAATATGTAAGAAACAATATGTGAAACACTAAACACAATTTGGCTTGTTTTGGTGTCTTTAAAACTACAAATTGATTGTTATCTATCCCATTAATAAGGAAAAGTGTTTTCTAAACTTACACTTTTACTAGAATTTGTTGATTATTTATAGAAAACCCTAATTATAAATAATTTGTAAAATTACTAAATAAGTAATTTTAAATTGTTAACAAATAAAATTTAGATTACGCTAAATCCAAACATGTACAAGATATAGTTAAGGTCCTTTAAACCTTGAGTTAAATGTTTGATTAATGAAAATAAAGATCAATCTCTTGAATTACAATCAAAAACATTTGTCGATTTCTACATTTGAACATCTTAAGGGACTTCTAACAATGAACTTATTTTTTTGATTTTATTGTAAATGTAAGAATAATGATAATAGTAACCTTTTTGCTGTATCTTTTTCATCATGAACTCATTTCTAAATTGAAATCGTTAATGATAACTACTTTCCACAACATTTGATGCATATTAATCAATATATCTATCACAATTTTCTCACATAACATATTCTATAAAGTATTCATCTTTATATCTAATACAACTTTCTTGTACTTAATAAATAAAAAATATTAGTATTTTTATGTCTACCATAAATATTTTTATATGTATGCCATATTATATGTAGCCACCACTCCAGCCATTTCAACATAAGCCACAAGCACCACCTTTGCAAGCGACTATTGTTCGATTCTTCGATAAATACATAAGTAAATTTTGCATATTAAAAGGCTATATATCCATTGTAAGATCAACAAGAGTTCAAATGAGAAAAGGCAGTAAACGTTTTAGCCTTACTTAATGGTCATTTCCTCTTTATGGTTCAAAAAGATAAAGAATTGCCAGAAAACTTTTGGATGCCAACTTCACACTTGCTTGAGAAAGGGGTTGCAATTGACTGTGCAAGACATATTTTAGCTCATTAGTATGAAAAAAAAAACCAATATATGTCACTATAATATTCAAAAAAAAAAATGAAATAGCTCTAATACATGAAGGAAATCCCCCAAAATCAAGAAAACCCACACCAAATCCAAATATAAAAGTCACTTTAATAATTGTGCTTATAAAATATATGAGTATAATATATTCACGTTAGCCAAAATTTAAAAACTAAAATAAAAAGGATGTATTTGAGTGAAAAATGTAAGTTTTAAATACCCGTTTAAATAAAATTTAATATTATTTAAATTTATAGTATTTTATGTAATTTTAACAAGTTAAGTAATAAAAAAATATTTAATTTGACTTTGACAATTCTGGAATCTAATATCATTTAAATTTAAATTTAGAATATTTTACATAATTTTGAAAATTTAAGTAACATGTTACTTAAAATTAAAAATGCAATAAAACAGAATAAATTTGTATAAAAATATCTTATTTGAATAATCATTTGAATAAAATTTAATATTATTTATATTTATATTAATTTACATAAATTTGATAATTTAAGTAATATATTATTCAAATTTAAAATTAAATAAATATTTTAAACTTAAAGAAAAAAAAATATATCTAATTAGAGTAACTTTTTTAATGAAGCCTAAACTAGATTGCAAAATACAAAAGGCCATAGCCTTTCGAAATATAGCCAACTAAGAAACACATAATAGCTCGAATAATTTCACCCTAGGAAGAAAGTTAATAGATGCAAAACTCGTTAAAAGGATGCTCGACAACATTCTTAAAGAAATTTAACTAAATCTAAGTCACGATGACACTAAGATTTTGAGAAGTCATGAATCCCCGTCCCTCTCACTATAGTTCTCCAACATTATATGTAAAAATGATTAGATGGTCTTGAGAGTAGCTATTGATTTCTCTTAATTTTTCTTTTTAGAGTTTTTTCTTTTACCATACTCTCAATTTCATAGTTATGGAGGGTAACTAGCTATTACGTATGCTTAGAAAAGTATACGAAAAATTATATGAAGGAAGAAAATATGGTTAGGAAATCTGCTTGAACTGTTAAGAAAAGATTCTCGAGAGAAAAAGAAAAATAATAAGAAAGGGGATGGATAAATGGACCGAAAGGAAATATTTTTGCGGCAACGACTTTTGACCCTAATGTGTAGACTAGGGTTTGGTAAAGATTTAAGCCCGTGTAGAAACCTATATTGTAGCAAATTGAACGCTATTTGTTCAGTCAAGTAGATCCTAATAGATCATTGGGAGCTATATTAGTAGGCCCTTTTTAGTTTGGATTTTGAATGTGTTTAAATTTAGTTATCAACTGTGTGTAGTTTACGAGGATGTCCCTTAATAATACACAACTTAATGAAGATTGCAAAAGATTATGTGAATTTTGATTTCAATATCCAAATAAAAAAGAATTAATCTTGAAATGGGCATTTCTTTTATTTTTTAATGGAAATGGGGAGTTACTATCTGTTTACAATATTAAATTAATAATGGACATTTTTTTTCGGTTAGAAAATTAAATCTCTTTTGTAATCCACTTTCTATAAATTTTAATTATATAGAATTCATCCTTCAATTTCATTGCTTGGAAGGCAAAAAGCTCACCGTATCAAAAAAAGGAAAAACAAAAGTTTTTTGGGAAAGTAAAAAGTTCTTACATTTATTATAAGCTTACAACTTGCATCATCCCATCAACAACAGTTTAGATAGTATCAAGATCTTAGTATAGTTTCCATCTAAATTGTAGCATTAGTAAAATTGCAATCTAATCTTACAATTATCATTTCCTTTACAATGGGTTTTTGACCCTTTTTTTTTAATACTAAAACATATCGTAAATCGTCTTATTTTCATTGATGTTGTTCTATTTGTTATCTACTTGTTTGTACCTTCTTTTTATGTTTGATGGTGAAAAATGAGTTGGCGCTTGAGTTTTGAAACTCATACTTATTAACACTAAAAAAAATAAAGATATTTTTATTTAAATTTAAATATTAAATAAAACAAATAAATAACTAAATGTATCAATAATCTCTAACTCATAATAAAGAGGTTATTTTCCTTTTACATAAAAAAAGAATTTTTGCAATTCTCCTTATTATTAATGAGTGGATATGTACAAAAAGTTTTTATTTTACGGGTTAGGTTCTTTCTAAAACAACTGTAGAATGGGTAGTTTAAGAATCTTAAAAGTAGAATAGTTATGTGATTTGAAATAAGTGTGCACATCGACAGCATATTAAGTCATAAAAAGATATTTTCCTTTTCTTGGTATATTATCTATTCTTATTACACAAAGTTGCCACATGGCATACATTTTTTTTTTTAACATTCTTACTGATTTT
This sequence comes from Bruguiera parviflora, assembly GCA_019804595.1. NCBI lineage: Eukaryota > Viridiplantae > Streptophyta > Magnoliopsida > Malpighiales > Rhizophoraceae > Bruguiera > Bruguiera parviflora. The sequence goes on along the minus strand of CM034058.1, from coordinate 2,737,168 downwards.
AAGCTATTCATTTTGACTTAATAATCTCCATTTTAACATCCTAACTAGATTTTAGGTGAAATCTTGATTTTTACAACTTTAAAAGGATGAGATTTAAAATTATCATTTATTTTTATTCTTAGGTAAGAACCTTAAATCGAAAAAGACAATGAACTTAAAAGTGTAGAGGGGATTATGCAATACTAAACAAATATAAGAAGATTTATGAAAATATTAAGAACATTAATACTAAATAAATGGCGTAATAATATATTTCCTTTAGTTTATTAATACCTATTATGGAAACTTTCAATTGAATCTAAAAGTCAATGAAGTCGGAAGTGTAAGGCATAATGTGCAATAAAACAAGAACTTAAGAGAAATTATGAAAATGTTAAGATGTTGGCTACTTAATGAATAGTTGTGTCCTTTCATCCATTAAAGAATTTTAAGAGAAATAGGAAAGATGAAAAATGAGAGTTGGAATGTTAAGATGGAGATTATTAAGTCAAAATGAATAGCTTAAAATCAGTAAGAATGTTAAAAAAAAAAATGTATGCCATGTGGCAACTTTGTGTAATAAGAATAGATAATATACCAAGAAAAGGAAAATATCTTTTTATGACTTAATATGCTGTCGATGTGCACACTTATTTCAAATCACATAACTATTCTACTTTTAAGATTCTTTCTTTAAGTACCCATTCTACAGTTGTTTTAGAAAGAACCTAACCCGTAAGCATAAAAACTTAAGAAAATCGAAAAGAAATTACAAATAAATAATAATGGTTTTGATTTTGGATTTGAATAAAAAGAAGTTCAACTATTAGCATTGATCCTTGAAGAAAATATCTGTGTATCACTAAAACTAATTGACAGCAACCAATACAAATATGGTAGTTATTTTCAAGATATTTAAGGCATAATAGCATATTTCCTTTAATTTGTTAAAATGTATTATGGAAATATTGCCTCGAATCTAAAAGGATGTTAGAAGTGTGAAAAGGATTATATGACACTAAAAGAATTAAAGAAGATTTATAGAAATATTAAGATGATGGCCACTAAATAAAGGGCATACTTTCCTTTAGTTTATCTTATTCTATAAGTGTTTTATTGAATTTAATAAATTAGTGAACCTAGAAGTGTAAGGAAGAGTGTACAATGCTTCTAAGAGGAGTTATGAAAATATTAAGAATCTAGCTATTAAATAAATAGTTGTATCCTTTCATCGATCAAAGAATTTCAAAGGAATAATTATTTTTGAATAACAACAGGGATGTATTATTCATAACACCTTTGAAGGAGAAATGGTAATCCATTAAAAAAAAAAAACAGAGAGAGCATTAGAAGAAGAGACAAAGTTGTACCAAAAGAACAAAAAAGCTTTATTGTAACTCTAGAGAAACCCCCCAAGCCCCTACCAAAGCTTTGTTAATCAAAATACACAATAAAGTAGAGCTTATAAAAATGGCCTGTTCAAGCTTCAAATCAAAAAAATTATCTACAACCAAAATTACTTTGTATCTTAAGTATTAAGAAACCTAAGCTTTTGTATAAAAGATTAATTTGTTAGCTAATAATGCACCTTCAAAAAACCATTGTTAGTTTTATGATCAATATCCTCCATTTGATGCCCTTTTACCTTTTTAGTTCATTGTAGACTTAATAAAATCTTAATTTCTATATATAAGCCAAACCAAAAAGAAAATAGCCAAAAATAGAATCTATAAATTAAAGTACTCCTTATCCACCCTATGTTTTATCAAACATAATAATTAGTCATGCAACCTTACAACCCAGCGATAAAAGCATCTTGTTTTGTTATTACTAGTTTAGCCAAGATATCTATAATAGAATTGTTAGCACGAGATTAATAGATAAAAGAAATGTTAACCTTAATTAGTTTTTTAATAAGAACCAGGGTTGAGTTTTACTATTATTTACCCATAAGATTGTTGTGAGTGAATTATTTTCAATAATCATATTAGCTTGCTCCCTATTTGGATAACCCTCCTATAACTTTATGACTTCTTTAATTCGTAAAAGTCTAACATTATCTATTGATACTGCTTCAATAAGCTTAAAGAAAATACATATGACTTTCTCATTATGGCCCTTATTACCGTTTCATTTGGCCTTAGACCACCACAGTATTTGTACCCAAATTAAGTCACAAATTTTCTCCACCATAAATGGTCTCCCTTTAAAAATTAGCTCATTTTAAGCTAACCAAATAAACCAGATTATTACATAAAAACCCACCACCTAAATCTTATTAGAACTACAACTTTTTTCTATATTTAGTCTCGTCTGTTATAACATATTAATTAACTTAAGGACCACCAAAGAAATTCTCTACCATTATAGGCAAAGGCTTTAAACTTGCTACATTATCTTATAGTGGAGAGATAAATGGTTAGCGGATCGAGGAGTATATGTGACATGTTGTATCGTGATTGTCATCTCCAAATATCCAAGCTAGGTATTCTTTAACTAGTAATATGCCTTAAAATTGCTACCATTTAAATATCTCCACTTTCAAGGGTACTAGTCCATGCTAAATGCAAGATTCTGAAGATGGTGTTACTATGTAAAGACTATCGTGTAGGTTAGTGAAAGATTTAATTGTAAATCTACCACTATTTTCACATTGCCATATAATTTATCTAGATCTTTCTATGATAGACAACACATTTTAAGCATATTGAGAAACACTTAAAGTTGTTCCTACTCTCATTTAAAGAGATTTTGATGCCAAGTAATTCTCCACTTTTAACCACTATTTGCCCATACCCTAAAATTGCTGAACAAACCCATTTTTTTCCTTACCAATGCAAATAATTGTGAAAATCACTAATGAAGTGGTTTCTTCCCCATCCGAGTATGATGCCAAAAATCCACTCTATCTCTTTCACCCACAAAAAATCTAAAGTTAGATTTAACAATGTCTAAAGTCTTATTATTTGGTTGCATAATAGAGCGTATTCCTTTCTAGACTAGGATGTATGTATTAATTTGGTATGGCATTCCCATGGCTAGTATAGGTAATCTTCATACCATGCTCTTAGAGTTTTTACTTATATCTCATTACTAGCATTCCCTATCCTCTATAACCATTTGGTCAGAAGATTTATATTACATTCCTTGATTTTGCCAATTCTCAATTCACCATGTGATTTAGTTCAATGTAATAAAATTCACCCTATATGATGCATCTGTGTATACCCTTCATCATCACTTAAAAAAAAAAAAAATCTTTAGATCTTTTTTAAATTTACCTCTACACTTCTTGACATCCTAAATAGGGATATAAAGTAAATAGGGAGGGATCGTAATTAGGATTTTATTAGCATTAGCTTCCCAACTTAAGAGAAGAATTAACATTTCCATTTAACCTTCTAGGCTTCCATCTCATGGGCGATACCTCAAATATGCCCCTAAGGAAAGACCAAGATACTTTATTGGTAAAGAACTAACTCAACACTTCAAGAAAGTAACCTAAGTCTCCATCCTCACTTTACCTCTTTTAACCCCATACATAACTATTTCAAAGAGATTGATTTTCAAACTTGAGTGACATTGGAAGTATTAAAGAATCCATTTATAATTCTTTATGAACTCATTTTTAGCAACATTAAAAAGGATAATATCACCAGCAAATTGGAGATATGAAAACTACAAGGCTTGTCCAATGAATATGCCTTTAATTAAGCCCAAACCTACACCCTTATTAAGAAGGGAATTAAGGCATTTCACAACTAGCAAAAATAGGAAGGGGCAAAGAGGATCCCCTTAACGTAAACCTCTGGTCATTTTTAATTGTTGTGATAATACCATTAACCAAAATAGGCAATTACAATATCGATATACACTATCATATCCAGTGTCTCCATCTTTCTCTAAAACCTATGCGCCATAGTGCCTCTTCTATAAAACTTCATTCTATTATATTATGTCTTTTCAAAGTTTAATTTAATAATAATCCTTCCCATTTTTTTTCTTTATTTTCTTTAATGATTTCATTAATAATTAATACATTATTTAGAATATATTTCCCTTTTAAGAATGTTAATTAATATCCCTTTATAATTTTACCAATCATGAAATGAACTCTTTTAATGAGGACTTTAGCCAAAATTTTATAAATACATCCCACCAAAGAAATAGGTTAAAATTGAGAGATCTCCTCAGTGGCCTCCACCTTAGAAATTAATACTATAAAAGAGGAGAAAAGAGAGTTGTAAAGTTTTCCATTGTCATAGAAGTCAATTAAAAAATTCAACACATTTTATTAACCAACTCTCAATGTCATTTAATGAAACTTAAATTAAAATCATTTAGGCCCAGTGTCTTATTACCATCATAGTCCTTAACTACATCTCACACCTTTAACATCTAAAAAGGACGCTTAAAAGTCATATTATTAATTGTTTCCAATTTACAGAAGAAAGAATCATTTATTGTGAAGCATAATTGCATAGAAATGCCTAGATGGTCTTTGAAGTGAGTGAATATAGCTTTCCAAATATCTCTTGGTTAAGTGAGAGTTTCACCCTCGATAATAACATGGTTTATTAAATTCTTATGCCACCTATTAAAGGCCTTATGTGAAAATATTCAATATTTTGATCCTCTTTGACCATCCATCTCAACGATCACTATGGGCACTCTTATCTACCACTATTACCTAAACACTTTCTTCATTCCTTTTAATGGTTGGTAAGGCATGCTCACCGAGCAAGACATATGGTAAGGTTCAGTTAGATCAAGTCAGTGTGAGGTCCAATTCTAAAGTCTAGGCTAAGTCATACACAAGAATACATAATTAAGGGTCAAAGGTGGACTTTGGTGTTTGCATTTCGATAATTAGATTAGTTAAGGTATAAAGGTTTTCAGATATGTAAAGAGAGAGAGAGAGTCATTAACTTATCCAAGTGTTGGTATGATCTATTTATATATTGTTAAATTAGTCAAAAATAAGTGAGACTTAATGGTGATGTAATAAGTATAAGCCACTTCGTTATAATGGTTATCATCTTTATACATCTCCTTAAGAACTAATGAGTCGATAATGCCATTGTATGCTCTTTGTTGATGTGGTATTGGTTGTCATAAGTAGCTAGTTTATTGGTTCTGATTTTGTAATTTGAGAAGTTATTCTTGGTCGATGTTGCTTTGTATGCTTCAACACTTACACTTATAGCCAACAGTGAAAAAAAATAATAAGAAGAAAGAAAACTAAGAGATAAGAAGAGAATGCCAACAAAAATTGCTTCATTTTTTGTTTTCTTTTTTAACTTTTTATTTTTACTAGTCCTAATTTGTTAAAGGTGACGAGATTATGCATTTTTGTTGTATTGGTATAAATAAAAAGATAAAAGACTACAAAAAGGCTAGCTCTCTTGTCCCTAGGTCATCAAATGTTTGTGCAATCAAAAAGGCTTGTGTTGCATGGCTTTGTATGCAAACTTTTCTCACAAATAAATTGTGTGTTAATGGCTTACAAGGACTTGTTGCTACCATTGTCAAGGTCAAGAATGAACCTTATTCATCAAGAGGAAAATTAGGGATTGTTTGCAATTGCTATAAGTTGTTTCATTTACACATGCAATAACAAGAAATCAAATAGAAAATGTCATTAATACATATAATGCATGGACATCAAGAAATGCATGCATCCATCCCATATATTAATTAAATTTTGAACCTATATATTTAGAATATATTTACATTTTATACTCTATATTTTTTAAACCTAACAAAAACATATTATAACTAACGGATGTTAATTATAAAAAGATATGTTTGCCCCTACATGTATTTAATTCTAACAATAGAAAATTTGAAATGCTATTCCTCCAACCATCTCAAAACACTCACTCTTTCATTTTGATTACTGCAATTCGCTGGTTTTCAAGGGAATTAGTGAGTATTTTTGTTTTCTAAAGCTTTTCTCTTAGATTCGTAAGGTTGTTAATAATTGGGAACCACTTCATTAGATTAGGGTTTAGTTTATTTGTGGGCTCGTTGCAAATCTTGTCAAATATGGTTTTATTGGGTTTTGTGATGAATATTTTAAGATTCACTTAAATGAATTAAAATAAGATCTATGTTTCTTATACATGTTTTCTAATTGAAAGATTCTATTAAGGTTTGTGAAATTAATAGCTTTTGGTTTATCGATTAATTAATTGATTTTGTGATATAATTGACAATTTTGTATAAATTTTCCTTCAAATGAAAATGATGGGGCTTGAAATTAATGTCCTCGAGGGCGTTAGGACGCTTGGTTGTACCAGTTGCAAGTAAACAGAGAATTGATGCCAGAAATGTTTCAAGGGGTGCTTCCTAGTGTTAGGCTATGTAGATTAACTAGAAGATGTGTTTGCCCGGTGTCTATCTCGATATAGGACTATCATACAAATACTTGGGTTTGCAATCAGAAGTGAAATGATCACTTGAACTAATTGAAAATGTCAGACTGAAAAGTTATTTGATAGAATCTTGCGAGAATATGTCATATCCAAAGAAAAGTATTTGGGGAAGGCAAAAATTCCGCACATTCCTCACAATGGTGGTTTACAAGGACGTGTCCATGCAAGGATTTATACTTGTGCTCTCGTACAGCAATAGCACTGTACAGAGAAATTAAAAGGGAAGATTAAACGATAATAGAGCCAAGACTGATTCCCTGGAATAATATGTCTCCTTGGCTCTGGCAACCTTCTTGATTCATGAAATCATGGTCAATAGAATCATTCTGCTTGTTTCCACTACTTGCTTCCTTCGATAAAATTTTCCTTGAGTCCTCCCGATGACTTCAGATTTGTCATTATGGTTACTGCACAGTCTGTTGACTTGTCGGTTTCTTTTATTGCTGCATATTGAAATTCAATTGCTGTTAGATGCTTTTCTCTTTGATTGTTCACTGGTAGACACTATTTTAGGAAACTTTCACTGCAATTTCTTTCCTCAAAACATTAGTAAAGCTTTCAATACACTTTCAATATAAAGTGCAAAATGTAATTGACCGTCCATCCAACCCATACATATTTGTGCACTAGCATGCAAGCATTCGTACTGTAGGAAAAACTAATAGATAGAGTATCAATGCTGGATTTGTTGCCTTCAAAGAAGTAAAAACTTATTCGGCAATTCAAACCACTCCATCATTTTGCACAACATATTCAAGTAGAACTCACAAAAGAGGAATTAATTGGCAATATCTTAATTACCAACAAATTGAAAATAAGTTTTATGCATCCAATGGTTTGTTAATTCCAAGTTTAACTAGAATATAGACAGTCTTATCTCTCTTCTTGTGACGAATGTCTAGGCCGCTACTCTGGTTAGTTGCATGCAAGATAAAATAACTCTTTTAAGTGTTTTCCTTTTCTTTATAATTTGTTGTTCAGATCGAAAATGTAAATTGTTTCATCCCTTGGTTTGACCACAGTTTCACACCATTTGAATCACATTTTCACTTTATCCCCTGGCTGTCGCATGTTCTTCACTTTGTTCGCTGAACGTTTTGCACTAAAAGTTTCTGAATTTGAGGCCTTTAAAGTGCATGAAAATAGCATCTTGCAAGCTTCGAATTAGTGTTGTTAAAACCAATAAGGTAGAAAAAGAATATAACGAGCGAATTTTATGTATTGTTAGTATTTTTTGAACTCTTAATAAGGCATTAGAGTGACTTTGGTTATTGAAACCAACTTCAATTAATGACAATTTAACAGAAGATTAGTTTTTTTTTTTTAATACTACATAGATATTTAAGGCTCTTTTTTTTTTTGGGTTAATAATTCCTAAAAATACAAGATACCTACTTGTAAATATACCCTATTTAGATGCCGAATGTGCTTTACCTTATATAATGATAAATTGGCCTTTTGGGAAGCCAGCAATTGGTGTCTAAAAGAACAAATTGATTAGGGAATGACTCCCCTAACACATCGAATCCACATCCCCTTGCCCCTTCAATCGCATCATCGGCTACATTCGTGGCCTGATCTTCCTTTACAAACATCTGTTCTGCCTCTCCGATGCCCCGGAGCAAGTCAACGGGTAGGACTGTATAATTAGGCAGTCGTCATTTCCCCTCTTTAGCATTATCGAGTACCTGGAATTTCGAATTTTCCAATGTTTTTTCCTTCATTTTTCCAATCGGAGAATTACGTGCTTATAAGATTGCTGTTAATAGTCCTCTCGTGCTTGCTACAATCCTCACCAGTATTACTGTCAATTAGGTTGCAAAGTACTCGAGCGTGGCATTTACAGCGAAATGATGATCCACTCTAGTCCCGAATAATAATATTTGGCAAACCCCACTATAAACAACAAAACAATATGAAGGAAAAGAAAATAAAAGAAAATGAACCTGGCTGCACGATTTCCAGGGTAAGAGAGGCTCAGTCACTTTTCTCAACAGAACTAAGATACAACACGAGGATGCCTTTTTTCTCAACATGGCTAAAGCGCCAGCCCAGGCAGTCGATCCCATCTTCACTCTAAATCTCGTTTACGAAATTCCCATGTTCTAGCACCTGATCTCGTAGGAACCTGCCTTGGTAATGTAACGAACCCACTCGACTGTGTTGTACCCACTCTTCTCCCAGACCTGCAGATGAGAGCACATGTCAAACCAGCAATTTTGTTATAGCGAGGTGCAAGGGGCCTACAGGTTTAAAACACGTACCTTCAGAAAACGAACACGTAAACCGGATGCTGTAAACATGGGAACCTGCAGTTGCAGTAAGCGCAGTTAGTAATTCTTCCAAGATGCAATGATGCATATCAGACATGCTATAATGGAGACGTAAATAGATGAAAATTTTTTTCAATAGGATGCCCAAATTTGTAATTCTGCACAATAAGTTACGTAGAATTCATATGAAACACAACACCAAAGTCTAGCAGTGTCCTAAGATGGAATTGTAACATATATCATCGGGAGAAATAAAAAAAGATAACAAACTGAAAAAGAAAGTGACAAATTGCCTACTCCACAAAACTTGAGGAGTCTAATTGTAATTACTTGCACTAGCAAATAAGCCATACTAAAATATGTGATTAGGCACCTGGAATTCCATCTGAATTGGGGGCCTTGTCCAAGATTTCTTTTCTGCCATTGTGGAAATCAACTCAACCTCAGCACTCAGGGTTGGCTCAGTTTGTCCAGGAAACTTTCTTATCCTAAAATAGTTGCATGAGTTCCATCAAGCAGCAACTTTGGAATTAGTTAAATCTAAAGACATAAAAGAAAAACTAACAGCAATGAAAGTGAACAAAGTGACATCAATGAAAGATTTTTCATGTTTAAGCCAAGCGAATTGCTAAAAGAGAACTATATTCGCCACAAATTATAAGACTTTTCTCAATTCAAGCAAACTGTACAAATTTTGAAAGTTCAACAAGCATTGTACTCACTTCCAAACCAGGCAATCAATTGCAGCATTATACTTTGCTCGACCTGAAGTCACCTGGAAACTTGTCTTTGCTGTTTGTTTAGGTACAGGAATTTTGATGACAACCCCAAGAGCAAACATTTTTGCACCAAAAACACTCTTTACCTGAAGATCAGTATACATAAGTTAAATACTGCAAATATTCAGGTAAAGTAAACCCTAAAATCCACTAACATACATTTTTCAACTGTAAATTTACAAACCTTAACATTCACTTCCATTCTTGTTCGGCCAAGTTCCTTAATGGTTGGCAACACCCGAAATGGAAGATTAACCCCCTCTGTTATGCGATACCTATAAGACCCCATATCAGTTGCAATCATGTTAAATAAAGAAGAAAATTCGGATCAATTTATGATGAAATACTTGCACATCCAGACATGTCAAAGTAACATAATGTCAAAAGCAATGTCAATGGGTCTGTGAGTGCAAGCATTCAATTAAGATACTATTAAAGTCCCAAGTCAAGTCATCCTATGTACCATGGGTAGCATTAATTAAGCAGGAAAGCAACACAATCAAACATTATTCTTGCTGTTAAGCACAATGGAAGAAGAACAAATAATGAAGAAAAAGCTAACGCACAAAACACAATTTTACCATGCTAAATTAGGTCCTAATTGAAGACAAAGCGAACACAAGATGTCTATAATTTTTAGCAAAGACAATTTGAGAATAAACCAGAAATTAAAAGACAAAAAATAAAAAATAAAAATAAAAAGAAGAAGAGGTCCAAAGCATAATTCTTTTTGAGATCAACTACTTCATAGAATCACAATTCATTTGTTGAATAATTAATAAATCTATTTGAACAGCCAACTAAGGTACTCAACGTGAGATATAGATTACTCATAAAAGTGCACCAGAAGTCCCAAAACTAAACACATGCTAATGCTAAAAGGACAGCCTGCCATCAAAGAACTAGCACTCTTAAATAGCCAGTGCAAAGGCTGTTGCATACATAGATAACACTGCAATCATATGTAAAATCATGAGAGATTCAAATCTTACTTCATCAATTCAAATTCACCATCTGGTGGAACAAAACTAACAGTCTTTTCTGAATTAAATCTGGTCAGATTTACGCATTGATGGAAAGTGACATCATCTAGCTCGATTGTCTTGCCACTGCATAAAATAGCATATCCATAGATTAATTTACTGTTGCAAGTGTGTAAATCCCACATTAAAAAAGAAAGGAAGAACTATGTAACATATAAGTGGAAATGACCTATAAGTGCATGCTTTAACACTGAAAATATAATGCCATGGCCTTTGACCATCACCAGTTCATTGACATTTTTCATATGCATTTAGGCAAGACCACAATTCAGTTATCGAATTAATACCACAGGATGAACAGATTAAATAAAAATACAAATGAATTTCATAAAGAACACCCAGGTGGGAGGGGGATTGCAGAAGACAGACAGGTTGTTGACTTCAAGGTTAAAGAATTCCTAAAGGTACTGCCTCACAACAAAGCAATTTAATTATTTCTATAGACATTTTTTGTTGACCGACAGAAATAGGAAATATGAGATTTGTAAAAAACTCTCTTTCTCAAAAGAGAACAAACCATAAAGGAATAAGAGCCAAAAGGAACATGGTGAAATCATTATTGAGAGATTGTGACACTCAAAATGGCCAAAACCTTTCCAACATCATGGCATGAAAAAGAAAGAAAGATGTAAGCAGATGGTGAAAGTATAAAGAACTACAACGAAAAATGGTAGGCTCATGAAGGAAGGTATCTCTGACTCCTTTTGGTTGGCTGATTTTTCAGTTGTAAGTCTTTCTCAAGGACACTTTCATCTTTTAGACACAACATTAAACCAGATTTCCAGATTATGTTATGACCCCTTTAAGAAACTACCGAAAACATTAGTAAATAAAAAGTGGCAATGAAAATGCAAGGAGATCTACCTTTTGGTTGGTCGGTTTTTCAGTTGTGACTCTTTCTCAAGGCCAATTTTATCATTTAAACCCAACTTCAAATCAGGCATTCCAGACAGGAAGCACTTCATAAGAATCTTCCCCGTCACATCACAACGTAGAACACTACCTATAAATATCAGTTTTGTTATGAATAATCAATTTGATGGGCATATTAAAATTATAAGGACAACTATACAAAGATGAGACAAAATTATTGATCACCTTTTGAAGACATAAGAAGATTTACGCTTTCGACAATATCCAGGAAAACCTGCAAGAAATGGATGAAAAACAATCCAGCAAACCTTCCAAATTCCTGTGAAAAGATATGCAGGAAAAATATGACAAACCTCATTCTTTTTATAAACAAGACCCTCTCTGCGCCAACCAACGGCACCTGTGACTTGTAAAGTAGCATTGGGGACAGCTTTATCTGCGGGCTGTAACAATTGACAAAGTGCTCAGCATTCCTAGTTCATCAACTTCCATTGTTCAATCCATATGTCACATTTATAATGCTAAAAATAAAATACCAATAAAAAAAATAATGTGAAAAAGAAAAATAGAAAATGAATATGCAAGAAATTGCATTGTCTTCTAGGATATTGTTTCTTATCTAACCTTTGATGAAAAAGGTGAGCGCACTCCTTCTTGAGTGATGTAAAGCTTTAAAATCTCAGGAGAAAGGTTTTGAGGATAACCAAAGTCCATAATTTCTGCCATTTAGAGGAAGATAGCAATCATTCATTTACTTAGATCATGAGTGAAGTACCACAAACAAAATAAGTGATTTGGCATTCAATTTGTTTCACAATGACCATCAAAATCATACCAAAATGCTAAAAGCAATAAACTAAATTTCAACAATAAAATTAATAGGAAAGACCAAGGGAAAGCAAAATTATGCGATTAAAAGAGCAACATTCAAATGCAGCTCGAAATTACGCACCATCTAGCAGCTCGTAAATCAAAACAAAATTATTTCTGATGGCATCTTCATCAAAAGCCCCACCAAAGTATGATTTGAACAATGCCACTGCCTGCAAATTTCGCAACAAGACAACCATCACAGTTAGCTATTGGAGGAAACATCCCATTTGCTCTCCATCCAAGGCCCAAATTGCTTCAGAGAATTTCTAGCTGACAAGTGGGACCATATGCGTCAAGGAATTTTTCTTTTTCTCTTTTGGCATTTTGAAGAATGAGGATGATCAACATATTTACCACAATTATGTAGCAAGAAGGGGAAAAAAAAAAAAAACACAGGCTGCTAAGCATAGTCATCAAAATAATTTGATGATTTCTCTATTTTCTAACAGAATTTTGTTGAACCCATAAAATCATCTAATAGCAAGAAAAGGGCTTCAAAGCTTCCACAAACACAAAGCATACGCAATTCACTTTTACAAATGGCAGAACAAAATCAGAAAGTAAAATTTAACAAGGAGTCAATCAACCACCTCAACAACAAACTTGAACGCACAGGCTACATTAGCATTGCTGCTGACAACAATGACGATATAGACATTGCTTATTCTCATGTAAAAGAAGGAGCAGCCTCCAATCTGCCGTACTGGGCACGTGCCAAGCTCCTTCGTCTGCATGATATGCATCCGGAAGGCATCCACCATGTTTCCACTGCAAGAAATAGTTATCGTTATCATGACAGAAATGTATAATGCAGTTGAGAAACAGATCAAAGGGAAAATGAAAATCAGAAGAGAATATCAAATTAAATCACTACAAAATCGAAAGCACAAGAAGAACAGGAGGATATGCAACTCTAATTAGCCGAAAGGACGAGACACGCCCTTCCGACAAGAGCACTGAGTTACAGAGTTAAAAAAAGCATAACGCACTGCCACTGCGTCTCCTTACATCAAAAATTACCAAAACTGAACTTAAGCCTCTCTCACATCGACAAGCTGTTCGCTGTCAACTCTAGAGCAAATCAAATTGATATTGATGGGCACACATTCGATCTTATTAGAAACACAATCACCATTTCAAAACACACACACACACACACACACACCCGCGTGTGTGTTAATGGATATGCAATAAATGCAATAGATTTACCCCACATCGTCGCGATAGAGGCGGTTAATGAGGACGTCGCCGCGGAGATTCAAGAAATAGATGGCGGAAGCAGCCACCGGCATCTCTCTGATCCGATCCGATCCCAGAGATTGCTCCACGAAACGACGGTCAAACTTAGATCTGGAGGAACTTTGACCTCCGAAGGGGCGGCGCTGATTTAGCTAAACCCCGATACAAAAAACGCCCCACCACCGTATAAGCGCACCAGATTGCGTCGCTCTTGATGGGTATGGCTTGCTTGGCTCGGCTTGGCTTCGCTTTGCTATGGCGGAGAAAATGGAATTTTGGAAATGCGAAATTCAGAGAGAGACAGAGACAGAGAATTGCAGAAACTCTCCGACCGATTAACATATACAATACGACGCATCGGTCTATTCCTCGCACGCGTGGGATGCCCGGCACGTGCGTTTTTATGGAAATTTAGACGGTCTTTTCCATTTCATTTTTCTAATTAATTAGTAATTATAGCAAAAGTTTTGCGTTCTATTATCGAGAATGAAATATAAAATTTATAAATATAAAAGGGGTATTCTACCGTCCAATTATTAATTTCACATTTTTTATAATTTAATTTACAATTATAATTAATAAAAAAATTATAAATAACAATATTTATATATAAATTTAAATTTATATTATATCAAAATTTTCACTCTATAATAAAATTTTTTTAATTATTATATAACTTTTCTATGAAGAAATTTTTATTATTAAAAGTAAGTTTATATAATTTTGAATTAATAAATAATTTTATACTTCACATGATATCTTAAATTTAATCTAATTTTTAAAAAATAACAATTTAATAATTTAACAATAATTTTATAATAATTCTAACTAATTATCAAATTAAGTAGATGAAAATTATTTAAGTTACTTAATATGGCAAGCTGACACTAAAAAGAAATTGAGATATACTAAAAACAAAACAATAAAAATGAACCATATAAGCCTAAATAGTGATTAATAGTTTACTATTATTTAATTTATATAATTATAATTATTAATAATTATAAATTAATATCATAAACTCAATTTCAAAATCTATTTAGAAGAATCAAAATAAAAAACTCTAATTATTATTTGCATTTCCTTTATTTTATCTTTTTGCTTCTTTTTTATTATCATCTTTCGTGGGTTTCTTTTCATTTTTGCATCTTGCTCTTCCCAAAACTTCAATTGTTTTTACTCTCTTATGATTAAGTGAAAAGATATCTTTGTAATTAAAACAATGGAGACTACCAAAAGTGACAAATTCGATAATAGGTCATTATCTTCATAAATAAGTCTAGGAATAGATCACATTCTGTGTAAGCACAACATATCAGCCCAAATTTACACATCTTAAAGTCAAAACAATTGAGAAAAAAGATTTTTAGGTTGTTAATTGTAGAAGTAAGATAATTACAAATTCTTTATATAGTACAACCTAAAAATTTATGAGATTTATGAGGGGTTATTAGGTTACTTCAAAGCAAAACAAAGAATTAGAGGTAATATTGGGATTAAAGAAGAAAATACCCTTTATTTAACCTAAATAAAGCATCTTAAAGAGAACATTGAGTCCAAGAAAAACAAAGTCAACATTTTAGGTAAGGGAACGAATAAAATTTTATTTGATTGTATTGAATTGAAAAGGAAAAATAAAAGACTTTTGGAAGAAAATACAATTCTAAAAAGCAAATTTAAATTAGTGTTATGTATTTGTTTAATATGCACCTGTGTTCTTTTGATTAACATTATGTTGTGTACTAATTTTGATGAAAAAAGGCAAAACTATGTTTTTATCATGGCATTTTTATTATTGCAAGGTTATTAATTGTATAACACATTTGTTACGTATGTTTACAATTACAAGTGCTAAGTTAATTGATTCAAATATGGATAATGACTATTTATTGATAATGAATGAATGAATTAGGCTATTAATTGTTTTAACTCTATTAAATTTAAAGGAGGTTTGGACTTTCGGCATTAAATTCCACAATGGCAAGTGGAAAGGAAAGGCAATAACAATGGATATCTTATATCAACTTTCACCTACTAAATCATAAAGAGACATTTTACATGACTTAACATAGCAAACATTTTATGATAAGATGTTGTTTCTTGTTGTGTAATTCTCTCATTTCTTGGTGTAGCAAAAGACAAATAATCATAACTTGTTTTACTACTAATCCTAAATATTAGGCCCTCATAAACATTACATTTAAATTGTAATGGCTTAGATGGCTCATACATAACATAGGTATTACATAGTTCTTTATAACACCTATTCATTATGACAATCATAATATTATCTGAATTGTTCACAATGATGTCTTTCATGAATAAACCAAACACATTGAAAATGATTGTTATTTTTTTGTTAGTAAATTGTACAAAATATTATTTGCTTGATTTTGTTCTTTCTATTGATAAGATTGTTGATATCTTCATAAAAACTCATTTACCTAGGCAATTCTTTGATCCAGTTTCCAAACTCAAGTTAACAATGTTACCTTTTTGAATTTGAGGGACAACATTAGAATCTTATGAGATTCTATTACATTATTATATGATTTAGTATACAATCATGTACAACATTTAAATTCATTTGTTAAGATTTGCATAAATCATATCCTAATTTGCAACAACATCTCTTGATATGATTTGATCAATATCTCATTAATTTACTTTAATCTTCTTTCCCTAGTTTGGCATTGCTGATTCCAAATCTTACTATACCTCAACAACTACCTCCACAAAGTTGGGCAATGATGTAAATGATATAGTTATGGATGAAAAGTAATATAAAGGTCTGATTGACAATTTTCTCTATCTTACTACTAGTAAACTAAACTTAATGTTTATTATTTGCTTACATGTAAAATTTTAATCTAATCCAAAAGAATTAAACCTAATTGCCTTTAAGAAAGTGCTTAGGTTTATGAGAAAAACTACAAGTTTAGGACTTTGGTATCCTAAGGAATCAACCTTTAACTTAATTAATTACTCGACATTGAACTTTATGAGATATAGAATTAAGAGAAAAAGTACCTCAAGTACATATTAGTTCCTTGGCTAAGGCTTAGTCTTCTAGTACAGTAAAAAGTAAAGTTTAGTTGCTTTTTTTATAGTTAAAGTAAAGTACATAACAGTAGGAACTTGTTATACTCAATTGCTTTAGATAAAACAAACTTGAGAAGACTTTAGATTTCATTACTCTCATATGCCTATTAAGTGTGATAATACAAGTATAATCAATATAATAAAGAACATCATACACCATACCCATATCAAACATATTGACTTGAAACACCACTTTATCAGGGATCATATAGTCAAGGGAGATGTATCTCTAAAGTTTATAAATACTAAAGATCAATTAACCGATATTTTTACCAAACCTTTAAGTAAGGATAGGTTTATGACCATTAGAAAGAAATTAGACATAATAGAGTTAAATTGAACTCTTGATTATATGATTATTATAATTTAATATGATTTTATGTGTTATATGGTATAATTATATATGTTGCATGATTATTTAAACATGTTATATCAATTTTTCTATTTAAATGGGATTAATCAATCAAATTAAAAGTACAAGTTAATTAATGTAAATGATTAACCCATAACTTACATTAATTGACCAATATCAAGTTTAAAACTGCCTTTATAATTTTTCCTTTTAGTTTAAAAAATCCTTTTTTTTTCAAAATCCACATTCTTTTTCAAAACTCAAATCTTAAATTTATAAATTTGAGTGAAATTAACTTTTAAAAGGATCAATTTCTCAATCTCACCATCTAGGGCACCTAAATTGGCATCATCTTTAAAGAAAGAAAAGTTAAGTATGAAGAAATCAAGTTTGATTTTTATAAGGGCACATAATGTTATTATCATTCCTCCCTCTCTTACAACCCTAATGGCTACCTTTACTCTAATATTGAGAGCCACCATTGAGTATACACCATCATCAATGTAATCTTATTTTTTGTCATTATTGATTCCTTCTCTTCCTCTTTTGATTATTAAGCCTTTATAAAGAAACCCAAACCAACCATTAACCAAATGATTTAAGTAAGTGGTTAAAGGAAGGATAGATGTAAAATCTAAGAGTGCAAGTAAGACACCATCTTTATCAAAGACTATTTCTAAGCCTTTATCCTTTTTAGCACCACCACCTATATGGCTAAGTTTAAATTGAATGATTTTTTAGATGGTTTTGCTTTCCAAAAATAAATTAGATTTATGACATTTAAAGGATAATTTTACATTGAGATGATTAAGTACTTTTTAGCAAACATGGAAATGAACAAGTATTGTACTCTGATCACCTTTTACATGTATGAAAAGAAAGTAAAAATTACTCGTAAAGTAATTATGGATTACTTAAATTTGTATTAAAAGGTGATTATGTTATATGACATGATTCATCGAATGTAGGTAAATTTAGTACTTAAAAGCAAAAAGACATTGTATTTGAAGGATAAGTTGAGCTATATGCTAAAAGTGACAATATCAAAAATCCCTTTAAGTCATCTTTCTTGCCACTCAAGTTAAGGAATATATAAAGGATTTTTACTTGTAATATCAATCTTAGATATGGTCATTATAACTACATATATGCCTTTTAACCTACTTACTGAAGAAAAAAAAGTTTAATTTATCAAAACATATGATGTAAGTTATTGAGAAAACATAAAAAGAGTCAATTTAAAAGTTCTCTTACGATATGCATTTGAAGTCTAAAACCTTGTGTACCTATTACTAGTAAGGCTCATTCTCATGTCAAATTGGGTTAATTCATTAGTACTAATACAGTTAAATAGATGCATTTGTTGCAAAGTAAAGGAAAATGGTCTACACCTTCATGGGAATTAAGATCAATTTTAGAACCATCAAGTACAATCCTTACACCAACAAGTTCTCCAGCTCCTCCTTAGGCCTTTACTAAATGTTAATATGACTTCCTTGACTAAGGAAGTTAATGTGTTTAAAGAGAGTGTAAATAAGGTTAAAGATGAAAAGAATGAGATTATTGTGGACTTATAAAACTTTACGAAGGAATCCTATGATTGCTTTGCCTCTATCCTTAGATTACTTAATAAAGAATGTTTACTTGAAGGAAGCTCCAACAAAAAGAAGCAATGAAATCTTAACTTTACAAGTTACTCAAGTTCATTTTGATAGTGACAAAAAAGGAGAAAGAGATAAATGATTGATAAAATTTTGATCCAATTATCAATCTTAATTCTTGAACCTTAGATTTGATTTTACCCAGATTTTACCCATTCACCTCCTACCAAATCTTTGAACCTTTCTATTTATGGATGATTGTACCTTAATTTGTTACTTTACCACTTATACTTATTATTTGCTTTATCATTTATGATTTATTAAAGTTTGCATTGATTTTGTGCCTTGCCTTTGATTGAATAATCATTGATACTTAGTCTTATTAGATTAATCATTGCTTTATTACTTTAATTACATTAACAAAGGGTAAAACATATATTAAGGGGGAGTTATTACTTTTTTTTTTCTTTGCTCATCGTACTGCCTATCAATCAATTATAGTTGTCATCATAAAAGAGAAAAAGATTATTGAAAATTATTGAGATTATTTAGTTTAATGAGATTGTTAAAATTATTGTAATGAATAGAGAGATTCTTTAAATTAGTGGGATTATATATTATACTTTATTACTTTATATTTTAGTGTTCCTCATATTTGATTGATATGATTATTTATTAAACAAATATTGTCTTTGTTTGAATAATATCTATTTAATTTATATTTATTAAGAAAAGATTTTTAAAATTGAAAATTGATTTGAGCTAACAATAATATAAAAATCCTATTCTCTATCAAATATCTATTTATAGAAAGATATTAAGTGAGATTTTGAGTGATCTTGATGAAAAATAAAAATAATTATAAAGATTCAAAGTTGGCAAAAATTTAAGATAAATTGAATTATGACGACAACTGGATAGAGAAAGGGAACAAAGAATTAGGATCAATTGACTTATGACATTGATTGGTCAACTAATAGATAAAAGAAAAAAAAAAGTAAGAAGTCACAAAGAATTTGGGTCGATTAACTAGACATCAAAGAAGTTACAAAGAGACAAAATAAAGAATTTAAATTGGTTGACTAGATTAGTGCCTGCAATCGACTGGATACCAATGAAATTAAGAAAAAAAGTTATATAAATTTCAAATCAATAGATTTGATTAGTAGTTATAATTAATTGGAGGAAGTTTAAGAGTTAAAAGTTTCAAAGGTGTAGAAGTTACAAAGATTTTAAGTTAGTCAACCTGACCAGTATTTATAGTCAATTAATGAAATTGAACAAGTTAAAAATGTAAAAGCCTTAAAAAGTTGCACAAATTTTAAGTTGGTCAATTGGTATAAATACTGCAATCAACTGATAACTTAAAGGAAAAGTTTTGTTATTCTAAAAATTGATTTTTGTTATGAAAATAAATCGATCTCCAACCACTAATTTGATCTATTTGTTTATAAAAAAAAGTTGTAAAACTCTTCTGTAAAGTGTGAAAAAGGTGTTAAAAATATAGATATATATTAAAAATTTTGGTATTGAACTTAAAGATAAATAAAAAAGAAAAGGTTAAAAGAAAGAAAAGGGAAATTAAGAGTTTTAAAGTGAAAAACTAAAAAGAGTAAGAGTATTCAAGTTATAATTATAAAAAGTGATAAAACATGAGTTTTCAAATTATAAAAAATTGTTAATTCTTGTAAAAATTTTATAAAAATTTTGTTATAATTTAAGTTAATGTGACATAATATAAAATATTATCTTTACTTTATAAAAGGAAAAAAATTATTAAAATTAATCTCTAAATAGATAAATTTTGATAAATTAATATAAATTTTTAATTTAAATTAAATTATTATAAATTATTATACATATTTTTTATTATTTTATTTATTTTTAATTATTTATATTAATTAATTTATTATTATTATCTAAAATTAAAATTAAATATATATTAAATGAACAAATTGAGTCGATTTAATTTATCCTCCAATTTATCCTAAGGACGAACACAATCTTTCTTGAATATTGTTAGAGGCAATCCTTCTATTAGTTCAGGTGAAATCAAAACCACTAATCGCTTGCTTTAAGTTACTTGTGAAACTAAGAGGTCTTGGCCAGTCACGTCTTTTGTCTCTTGTCTTTTGTCAGGATAAAACATGACCTCATTGAAATTCTCGACACATAACCGGGGTTGCTACACAGTAGATTGGAGGGTACGTAGTAAATTCCAAATCAGGAATTCATGATCATCGTCTGACTAGCCAGCCATAAATGCCCGAAAAACGTCAGTATTTGGCAAGACTGCCATTAGAGACGAGGACATCAACGTGATGCTCCAAGAGAGTTTCCTCAGGAGCGACCGAGTCCTTTGCGAGGTCAGCAAAAAGACCCCGATTACAGTGCAACTTCGGCTTAACATTTTTCCATTCCAGCAGAAGATTTTAATTTAGTCTGCATAAGAAAGACTAAATGGAGAGATTGAAGCTCAATTAGCTTCTTCAATCAACTGGGTGCTCGAGAACTCCCCAACCCTCGGCAATCTCAGCATGGAAGATTCATGGCGGCTGGCGGGACTGCATTAACAAGTTAAAAAACTCATTAAACAAGATAATCTAACCACCAGTCATATTAACTTCATAAACTATTACAAAGAACTTTCGTTTTCAGTTTAAGATCAAATGGTATCCGAGTCAATTTTGATACACAGTGCTGTTATTCTATCTTTTCCACGTATTAGAACTTTAAAAAAAAAAAAAAGAACCCCGTAACCTTTGACCTAAAGATTTCAAACAGCGAAGTCCCATGACGCCGGAATAACCCTATGATTTTTGAGGAGTGGCAAAGATCTGAGCCACGCCATACATTCTCCACCGAGGCCTTTTGTGCGCACCCGCGCTGATTATATTACAACGAACCCGCTAACTGCCACACGATGCGCTTACTTTCGCAGTGAGTCCCACATCCCCCACCAATCCGCGCTCACTTGCCCGGGCAAGGTGACACGTTAAGACATATGGACGCACACACGCACGCACACACACACACACACAAAGCACACATACCTAATGTGTAGCCCATTTTGAGCTGCATGTCTCGCTCTTGTCATCATTCTTCTGTCTGCCTCTCCTCCGTCTCTCTCTCTCTCTCTGTCTCTCTCTCTCTCTCTCTCTCTCGAATTGGATCGATCAGCCAGACAGCCCAATCTCTACAGAACCTGTAAGTCTCTGTTTGTCTATGTAATCTAATCAAATCTTCCATTTTTATACGTCTCTATAGATTATCTTATAAAGGGGTCTCGATGAATCTTGAATTCATAACGTTAACTTTCTGATTAAATTCTGCGTGTTTATGCAGATGGGTTGCACGGCGAGAGACAAGCATACGCGTACGAATCGGAGGGCCCGATCCGTGAGACCCGAATTCGATCCTTGCTGTTACGCCTCGTCGATTTCCAAATCCATATTGGAATCGGGCCTTAAACCCCTGACTTACCATCTGGGTCCGGACGACCAGGGGCAGAACAATCCGAATGCAATCCCGAACCCGGATTTTAATGTTAATTTGGAGGATAACGGGTGGGGTTATTGCACTGAGGAACAATTAGAGGAAATTTTGTTGAAAAATCTTGAGTTTTTGTATAAAGAAGCTATATCTAAGCTGCTTTCTTTGGGTTATGATGAGGATATTGCTTTGAAAGCGATTTTGCATAATGGGCACTGTTATGGTGGAATGGATGTTCTGACTAATATTTTGCATAACTCATTGGCCTATTTGAATAGTAATTATCATAGTAGTGATGGAACTTTGGATGAATCTGAGCCTGTTTTTAATGATTTGAGGCAATTGGAGGAGTATTCGCTTGCAGGCATGGTTTGTTTGTTGCAACAAATTAGACCCCAATTGAGTAAAGGCGATGCTATGTGGTGTTTGTTGATGAGTGATCTTCATGTGGGTAGGGCAAGTACTATTGAAATCCCCGTAGCTAATTCCCCTGGAAATGGGGATATTATGGCACATGGCACCAAAGAAAGTGTTGGTGGTAATGGGGATGAGAATGGAGTTGGTGTGGTTGCACCTGCTCTTTGTAGGTTCCATGGAGGTTGGGGTTTTGGAAATGGTGGAGGGCCAGAATTTGCAGTTAATGGGTTTTTCTCTTACACAGCAGACATGACTTTGCAAAGGGATTTTGAGTGTCCTAAGAGGTTTGATCTTTCTCCTTCAATGAAGTCTTTGTTAAAAAGAAACGTTGCAATGTTTGCAGCATGTTTTAGAGCTAATTCAAAACAGATGCAGATGCAATCTCAGGCTCAGCCTCAGGCTTGTGTGAATGGTTTATCAGGTGCAGTTGAGGCCCCAGCTGTAAATGGGGTTCGGACCACAGTTGATAAGAGAGAGGAATATCAGAATTCGAAGAACCAAGATGGGGTTAGTTCGATGTTGAGTAAGTTTCGCAATCTAAATCTTGAAGAAAATTTGGAGCTTGCTGGAGAAGAGCAGAAGGATGAGATGATTGTGAGTCTGTTGCATCAGATTAAAGATTTGGAGAAACAGGTAAAGGAGAGGAAAGAGTGGGCACACCAGAAGGCAATGCAAGCTGCAAGAAAGCTTAGCAGTGATCTAAACGAACTCAAAATGTTGAGGATGGAACGGGAGGAGACACAACGGTTGAAGAAGGGGAAGCAGACTCTTGAAGACTCGACAATGAAGCGATTGTCAGAGATGGAGAATGCTTTGAGAAAGGCTAGTGGTCAGGTGGACCGGGCAAATGCTGCTGTGCGAAAGCTTGAGACAGAGAATGCAGAAATTAGAGCTGAGATGGAGGCTTCCAAGTTGAGTGCATCCGAATCAGTGACAACATGCTTGGAGGTGGCAAAGAGGGAGAGAAGGTGCCTAAAGAAGCTTTTGGCTTGGGAGAAACAGAAAACTAAGTTGCAGGAGGAGATTGCGGATGAAAAAGAAAAGATCAAGGAGCTGCAAAGATGTTTGGCTATGGTCGAGCAGGCTCAGAAAGAAGCTGAGGTGTGTGTTACTAATTATTTTATAGGCTCTTAGCTATATATTTTGTCTGCTTTTCTGTCTATCTCTTTATCCACAATTGCCCTTTAGTTTGAAGTTTGAGAAAGTTGACTGTTACCAGAGTTTTCTATTTGGAACTCCTTGGAAAGTCATTGACCTGCTTTATTCTTGCCAATCTAAGATTAGCTATTACAAAAATGATCAGCAAAAAGGAGAAAAGTAGCAAAGTGGAAAATTAAAAAATAAAAAATAAAATGCTTGTTCACCAGAGCTCAACGCAGAAATAGTAGTGATCTCTTCCGTATTGCTTTGGCCATTCAATGAATTTTATGGTATTATGTTATGGAGATGGAAGTTTTGTTGTTGTTGTTGTTTTAACTGTCCTTAAAGTTCTTGATGCCAGCTCTGTTAGCAATCTTTGCCAGCTTGTTAGTGATATGTGTCTGGGTATGCAATTTTTAATACCATCTGTCATGTCTGGCTATTTTTTTATTTTTTGGTGTTAAAGCAACCTCTTAAGTCTTTAATGATTCATTCCTTCTAGAGCTTGTAAATTTTTGCTTACCGTAGCCTGCTCTTGGAAACCAGTTAACGCAATGCAATATTTCCTATGATAGGTAAAGTGGAGGCAAGAAGTGAAGGATAAAGAGCAAGCTTTGGCCCAAGTGGAGGAGGAAAGACAAGCCAAGGAGGCAGCTGAGTGTAATAATAAAAGGAAGCTTGAGGCTCTGCGCCTTAAAATAGAGATAGACTCCCAGCGCCACAAGGATGATCTACAACGACTCGAGCAGGAGCTCTCACGTCTGAAGTCATCTGCAGAGACTGCTGAGTTAAATCAATTGGATGCTTTACCCTTAGGAAAGCCTAAGAAAGCAAGGACCCAGGGAGAAACAATTGCCAAGCTGCTTAATGAGTTGGAGAAACTGGAGGACTCATTCGATAAAGGAGCCAACGCCAGTCGGGAATGCATAATTTGTATGAAAGATGAAGTCTCCATTGTTTTTCTGCCATGTGCCCACCAAGTTATTTGCGCGAGTTGCAGCAAAACTTACGGGAAGAAGGGCAAAGCAACTTGTCCGAGCTGCCAGGTTCCAATCGAGCAGAGAATCCGTGTTTTTGGTGCGAGTTCATAATTTCGTTTGGCATAAGAATTCAGAATGGCAGCTGCATTTTTCTTTTCCCCATGGCATGGTTGACACCATCCATCTATATTTCCTTGCAATCCGCTGATGTATCAGCAAAATAGGGATGTCTATAAATAACGAAACCAGGTACTTTTCAGGCTCATCGTTTCAGCCTAAAATAAGCGGCATGCTTTCTTGATGCCATTTGCTTGAACTGCTCTGGGGCATCGTAATATCAAATTTTACATAGCCTGCATTTGATGCATTTTGAGTGCAGATTTGCCTGCTTATTCTGTTGAACCTGTAGGATATCTTTCCTGAATGTTCTGTATTGACTTTTATAAAATTGAACTAAATGCAATGGAATTGGAAATACCATAGAAGCATTCATTAATGAAAAAAGATGCGTTCAAGTAGGATTTACACAATGGAGAAAACTTACAGGTTTATGCTCGCTGGCCTAAAGTAGATCTTCCTCCTGTTCTAATGTTGGTTAACTTGTTAATCTTCCAGTTCCCAGCGAGAACCTCTGCTCCGAGTGCACAGCATTCCCTCACAAGGTAGCCATTGGAAGAATCAATAAACTTTAATCCCAAGCACCAAAATTATAAACCCCCACCCAAACATTGACTTGGGTAAGGCGTTCAACTCGCAGGTTACTAGTGGAATTAATGTGTCGATAATATTTAATTTTTTTATAATATTATATATTTTTTAAAATTTTTTATTTATATTTATATATATATGTATATGTATATTAGTATTATCAAAATTAAGATAAAATTGATAATTTTTTAAACCAGAAAAATTAATTTAGCGGCTATTTCTTAATTTTAAAGTTTTCTCATTGAATTTCCGTATTCTAAATAGTGCAATTCAAAAAAAAAAAGAAGGATTTTATCTAACCAATTAGTTGTAATCAAGAATTTTGTATAATGAAATAAAAATAATTTTATGTGAATAATAATCATAATTAAAAATTAATTTTACATAATAAAAAGAAAAAAAATTACAAGAGTTAAAATCATAGTTAGAAATTTAATTTTATTCAATTATTTCAACTTAACCACATTAATTTTGAAATAATAATATTAAATAAAAAATATAATCAAATAAAATATCATTTACCGAAATAAGTATCGTCAAATTAGTATGACATAATAAAATAGAAAAACATAAATTATAAAAAAAAAAGTTTGGCATTGTATTTTGTTATCATTTTTTTATTATTTAGTTTAATTTAATATTAATTTAGAAGTATAATAAAATTAGGATTTAACTATCATAAATATTAATAACTTATGTCTAAAATTGTGCAATGAGCAAACTTTATATTAATGCATATTAGTATTATCATAATTGAAAAAAAAAATCAATAATTTTGAGTAATTATATGAATTAAAAAACCCATTTGAGAACATTGGATTGATTTTAAAAATTTCTTAATAAATTCCTATAATTTATTATACTTAATATTATCTTAATAGTTAATTTATAATTTTTTAATATTTTAATAAATTAAATTTTTAATATACATCTAATTCGCTTATTTATACTAAAAAATTAAATATATTTAACTTACATTATTACTTTTTTACTTTCTCAATCAAATTACTCAATTTCATATATTAACTTTTTTTCCTCAAACAATATTTCTTTTGAATTAGTATCTATAATTAATTATTATAATATTATTAATTAAAATTTAATTATAAATTTAATTATCATTAATATGCAACAATAAAATCTACTTTACTTTTTAGTTAATTACTTAATTTTAATTTTATTCAATCCTTTCAATACAAATTTAATTTAAAAATTTTTAAATTAACAAAAATACTAATCATAGTTAATAATTAAATTAATTTTAATTTTACTTTATTACTCTTAAAATTTAAATTAAAAATAAATTAGTTTATTTAATTATTATTAAAAGTAAACCTTAATTTATATATAAATATATATCATCAAATTTTAAAAAAATCTAATAAAATACTTATATGATGTGTTTATTTAATTTTAAAAATATCACACTATTCAATTTAAATTTTATTTTTTTAATTAATTCCTATAGTTTGTAATATTTAAAATTAACTTAAAATTTGATTTGTAATTTTTGTTAATATTTTAATAGGTTTAACATTTTAATGTACATTTGACTTATTTGATTTAATCAATTACAACCTAACACATCTTATAATTTATTTTGTTTATATTAATTATTGTTCACATATCTCTAAAATTCAAACAATGCAACCATTCATGATCAAGGAAAAAATTTAGTAGCGTCAATAAAAAGGGACTAAGGAATTTCAAGCAAACATGGTGGAAAAGCATTAAAGTTTATAACTAACAAGAACAATGATAGAATACAATTTAAAACTAAACCCTATCTCTCTTTGTTTACACAAAATTATCTTTTTATGATCACAAAAATGAAAAAACATAGTAATTATCTCTATTACTCAAACATATGCTAGATATTAAAAAGAATCACACATAATCCTTACAATGACTAAGAAACATCACATTCATATGAATCAATTACATGTACTAATCTCAAAAACAAAAATTACTAGAGTGAAAAGATTAATATTTAAAATTAAATAATTTAATTAAGGTAAAATAAAAAATAATAATATAAATAAATTATATTTGATTTTATAATATGTAAAAATAAATTAAATATATTTTTAAATACTAATTTTATTAAAATGATAAAAATTATAAATTAATTATTAAGAAAAATTTTAAAATAAAAAAAAGTGATCACATAAAAGTTTTGTCTCAAAGAATTACTCAAAATTATCAAATTTCTCTTTATTTCAACAATACTAATATATATATAAATTATCTTTAGGTATGGTTGTTGTATAGATTCTAAATATTTTTTTAAAAAAATAAAATAATAAAATTAAAATTATCTTTTTAATAAAATTAATTAAAAAAATTTACTCTTAATTTATCTTTAAAAAATAATTATATTAAATTAAAATTAATTTTATTATCAATCATAGTTTATATTTTAGTTAATGTAAGAGTTTTTAAATTTAAATTTTTATTTAAGAAATTAAATGAAATTAAAGCTAAATAAATGACTAAAAAGTAAAATAATTTTATTATTATATATAAATCATAAATAAATCTATAATTAAAATTTTAATCAATAATATTATAATTAACAACAATAAATACTAATTTTAAAGAAAAATTATTTGAATAAAATATTAATATATAAAATTTAGTAATTTGGTTTAAAAAAATTGAAAAAATAATAATATAAATCAAATATCGTCAATGATTTATAATTCGAAAAAGAAAATTAAATATATTTTAAAATCTTAATTTTATTAAAATATTAAAAAATTACAAATTATTTATTTATTTAATATCAAATTCTACAAACCATAAAAATTTATTAAAAAAATTTAAAGTCAAACAAATATCACTACATAAAAAAATAAATTATTTAAAAAATACTCTTTTTTTTTTTTTTGTTGAACTTTGACAATATTAATATACATATAGGTGTGTGTGTGTGTGTGTGTGTGTGTGTGTGTGTGTGTGTGTGTGTG
>CM034058.1:2676998-2700921 GCA_019804595.1 Bruguiera parviflora | reverse complement strand
GATTGAAAGCAAACAAAAACTTGATTTGAGCAAATACCCAGAAGTAAAAATTGCTTAGACTACCCTTTAAGATGGTCACTCCAACAAGATAGTCACCAAAAACAAGTTAGAACTTCCAAAAATGGAACCTTTTCCAATACCCAAAAGCTAAAACCATTCAAAATCTTCGAAGAACTGAAATTTTTGAACAAAGCGAACAAATGAACAATTGTTGGGCTAAGGATTGAAGAAGAGAGCGAAGGCTTGGTAGAGTAGAAAAAGAGATGGGAGGAGGGACTTATATATAGCATTTGGACGCCGAAAGTAGTGGGAGATTGCTTGTCCAGAGCACACCCAAAATTCCACAAGGGATGCCCACTTGAGTAAGCCGGTTCACACCTACCAGTTTACTTCCCCGCCAAATGGATTTTATGACCGTTATTTTAATTGGTCTTTTGGCTTCTGTTAATGTAGTCTTTGGTCTCATTATTCATCTCATCAAAAAATAAAAAATAAAAAAATGTACTATTTGTGTTGGACCCTTTTTTTTTTTTTTTCTCCTGTTTCAAGGAGAGTAATTGCAGGAATATTGACAATTTTAGTTAAATATTTTTATAAACTAATGTAGCTTATTACTTGAATTAGTATTCTTTCAACACAAATTTCGAGAATCTAGGTTTTAAGATAAGAGTATAATTAATAATTTGTGAAAAAAAAAGTGTAAAAAAAAAGTAAATATCAAAGACTTGACAAGAGTAAGAATGCATCTAGCATTCTTCTTGGGATTCACTAACAGCCAAACGTGTTTTATGGATGCATCTTAGTTCTTTTGGCGGCATAAAACACATTATTTGCATTGGCTCGACTTCAACATCCTCGAAATAAATGGTACGAGAGGATTGGTAACGTGCATTATTAAATTAGTTTTTCAGTGCATGTACATTAGAGTGCTGATCCACATGTTTCTCGTTCATATCTACACAACTTGAGTGGAATTAGACTTCAGCTGATAGGGATTCTGCACAGTCCTCTGCACTAAAACTCTGGATGGTTATGGAGCCTGATGTCATTAACTTCAACTGCAACACACTTTTTTTTAGTTGGCTGCACTGTGTGGTCAATGTGGTCAAGCCAAGCATTGATTGGGGAATTTGGGGTTTCTTGATACTCTAACCTCCTTCCACGTCATCCTGAGTCAGACAAAACACTTTTGCTTTATTTTTGGAAAGTGCGTGTGCCATCAAGTTGGTCCCAGTGTTCAAAAGGGCACTCTTTTCAAATTAAAAGGAGCTTGCTGGGTTCTTCAAATGACTTTTTGGAATGGACCAAACAAGACCTGGAGACTCGCGGTAGTTTCAGCACTCTTTCTCTTTCTCTGTTCCAATTCACAAGATAATAACCATTGAGCTGCCACTCTGCCCTTGTGGCTGGGAGGACCCCCGCCTCCCTCGAATATTTATTGTAATATGGGATTAAATTAGAGATTTGCACGATCTTATGGTGTTTTTAGACTTCTTACCCCATCTTCGCTAGTTTTTAACAGACTAATTATCAATTACTTTTGTATTAAAAAGAAAAAAATCGCATGCAGATGCAACAGTTCACTTCTTAATTGGGAGTTCACACCGCTTAATTCTTATCAGGTGGGACCAGCTAATGTGATGTAAGCTAAAAACTTAAAAATGAGTATGAACTCACCATTTTTTAGTTTGGTTAAAGTTGAATAAAGGAAATTTAGAGATTGCTTTTAAGCTTTGGATAGATGGTACAAATAGGCACGAGGATGCGACTACATAATTACCAAAACACACTTGTATAGGATGTGCATGACCATTTTGGCTCCACCTCAAGAATGCTAAATTTGATTCCACAAGGGGACTTAAAACTAACTAGTGGTATTGCTTTAATACTTTATTAGGGCTTTTAAGCTATGCTTTTGGGGGTTTACTGATCTGGTAAATCCATTTTGATTGAGACTCCTCAGCCTAAAAGTATAAGAAGATAATGGGGTCTCACAAGCTTTAATCTTAAACAAATGGTAGGTAATGCTCAAAAGGCATGCTTTAGGCCTTGTTTAGTCCCTTCTTTTACTCCCAACAGTCCACCTACCTTACTGGTGAACTCTAGCAAGGATATCATCAGGGTTTTTTTTTTTTTTTAATTTTTTTAATGATAATGGGAACAGGGGAGACTTCTAATATGGATCTCGTGTACAATAGGCTTTCTCACATAAGATACAGTTTAATTGAACTGGAAATAAAACTGGTTAGCTATTGAAACTGAAACTAGAATAGAACAGCTAACCACTCTTTGGCTCTGAATTTTTCTTCTCGTAGAACCCCAACTGAATCCAAGTGTGATCACACCTGCTAACAAGCGGGGGCTGGATGCTAAGATAATAAAAAGATTAATTCATAACATGTCATCATTAAAATCAAGTGCGTGTAAATGGACGATAATTTGTTCATTTCTTTATTTTTGCCCTTTTTCGTGCAATTGTGGGGGGCTCCGCTAACAGTTCATTTGCTCGAACCATTAAGTCTACAAACTTACCAAGTCCACGCAAACTCATTTATTACAGTACTAAAGAAAGAACTTCAAATGACCAAACTAACTAAAGAGCAAGCCTAGAGTAAATTTTGTTGATGATGTCACAGAGTGCTTAAAACTAGTCGGAAAGTGATTAAAAAAAAAAAAAAAGTAGTTTATACTTAATATAGATAGGAACTTCAAATTTGATTGACGGAATGTGAGAAGGGTTTCTATCAGGACAGGGAGTTCCAGTGAATTTAAGGCAACAAAGATCCGTTTGCAAGTAAAAATTAGTTGAAATTCACTATCAGCCTCATAAAACGTCAAGCAATTTGCATAACACTCTCTCGGACACCCCTAAAAATGAAAAATAGGGGACCATATTTTCCACGTCTTTCCCAGTTTGAAAAAATCCTGATATGATTCTACAGCAGTGTTTGTCCATTTCCTTTTTCTTTCCTTTTGGTTTTTATTAAAATATTTAGTAGATCACAAAATTACACCATAACAAAAAAAAAAAGAAAAAAAATGTGTTAAGCTAAAAGATATTGTGGTATTAAAAATTAAAAAATTACTTTAAATTATATATATATATATATATATAAAAGGTTATTTTTTTAAGATAAAAACAAACTTCATTCTTATCATTACATAGGATTAAAGTTATATTAAATTTTTTTAAGATTAAAATAAAATATATTTAATTATAATTTATATTATTAAAATCAAGTAATTATTATATTATCTATATTTATATAATTATTTATTACATTTTTAATTAATTTTTCTCTATTATGTAAATATAAATAATAATTTGAAATTTTAATTTTAATAATATGATTTAAAATCAAATCTATTTTATTTTATTTTATAAAAATATTTATTATAATTTTAATTGCAAAAATATAAATACTGAATAAATTTTATTTTTTTAAAAATAATCTTAAATATATAATTTAAAATAATTTTTTATTTTCATTATAATTTTATCTTTTTGATTCCAATAACACGCTTCCTTATCTCACTGTTTTTTTATTTTTTTCTTCATATATATTACTTGTTCATCGACTAGGATATTAATTAAAATGCAAATTTGACCCGATTTGTAAAGGGATCATTAACCACTCACTGCTGGTAGGGGTGGTTCACAACAGACAAAGACCCCAGAAATCTACCTATAAGATCAAATGTGAAATGGAGTGGATGGAGAAAAGTGTGGTCATGGTCTAACATAGTTGCTGGTGGTGGTGGTGGTGGTGAATGATAATGGAAGAAATCAGAAGGCAAAAACTCCTTTACGGGAAATTGGAAAATGCCAAGATTATCATGTCTTCGTTTGTCCAGTGCTTTCGGCCCCTATGTCCCCTCTGGCGCCCCGAACCGGCCGCGGTTGGCTAGCTTGCACCCACAACCTCCATCGTTGCGCATCAACGGTGCATTTGTCTCTTTTTTCCCAATTTGGTTACAGGCTGCAGATCAATTATTCACACCCTTGTTTTAATTTTCCCACCGTAGAATATTGCTGCGTAAGTAACCAGAGTCCAATGTTGCCGGCTGTTGTCCTGAGCTGGCCAGGAGAATAAACGCCATACAGCCCAGGAACAGCGAAGGAGACATGACCAGTCAACTTCCCACGTCAGTGGATGACATTCGACCGCGAAGACTATGAGAGATCGAGTGAGTGAGCGATGATGATAAAATAAATAAATAAATAAATAAAGTGGAAAAGCTCTCAAAAACCATTTTGTGGCAAGGCAGGAAGGAAAAAGAGAAGTGAAATTTTTTTTCTATCACTTTGGCTAATGATAGCTTGTGTCGTTGTCCTTCCTGTTCCCCCCCCCCCCTTTTTTTTCTTTTTTTTTTTCTCTTTTGGTCGCTTTTTAGAAAAGATATCCATACGACATTGGTGGCCCATGTTGTATAAATTGTGCCTGTCCATATTAAACATGCAGAAAAACTACATTATTTCGTTAGATATGATAGGGATGCTCTAAGGTGAGGTAAATACAGGTAAAATAATAGTATTGCTATAATTATTTATTATATATTTGTAAATTTTATTATTAGTTGTAATGATGTTTCAAACAATTATAAATCTATAAATAATAATTATAATAATAAGACAATTTTTTATAGAATGGTTTCTGAAAAAAATTGTGAGTGCCCAATTTATTGGCATATAGTTTCCTTCATAGATATGCAATTTGTGCTCACCAGTGTTCAACTATTTCGATTAAAAAAAAAACAAAAAAATTTACATATATATATATATATATATATATATATATATATATATATATATGGATATATATAAACACTATAAATTGCGAAGATCAATGTCAGATGATATGAATTGACAACCAGCTATACCCATCGACAATTTATATCTGTGTGAGTTGGTGGGCAAAGGAATTATCTGAGCACCCTTCTTTTTTTTTTTTTTTTCTTCTTCTTAAAATGAACGGAAGGACAGTCATCAAACCCCATTTCTTTTCTTGTTCTCGGGGAAAGGCAACACAAGGGAGAAGAGAGCTTCCATGCATACTCTGATTACTCTCCCTCGCAACAGTCTCAAAATTATTAGCAGTTCCCCCCCCCCGCAGCCTAATCATCACTTTTATGCCAAAAAGAAGCAAAAGATCTTTGAACCGTGTCATCTTGTACCAAACATGCCGCGACAGATATCGACATTTTTGTATGTTTATGGAGAATTATCTTTGTTTCAAGTGACTATAATGTTGTCGGCACGCCATTAATAATGAATCCTAATTAACACTGTTCGAGATTTTGGATAACATGAGAATTTTGACCAAGACTACGTAGCCACCCTCTACATCTTTAGCTAGTGAGCTCGCAACTATGCCAAAGTCACGCTGAACATTAACGGCCGAAAAATATATGTATAGAACAGTAATTAACGTGATTCAATCAGAACAGAGAGAATGAATTTTTTAATTTTAACCGATGATACCGGCCTTCCTGTGGACGATATGCTGTTGAATATGTTCTACTTCTGCTTTCTGCCCTCGAGGGTTAACTTTCCTACCTTCTTTCTCTCGGCTCTCTCTCTCTTTGCTGCCCCCCCCCCCGAATTTCCACTTGTTAGACGACGTAGATGATGAACAGATTTTTACAAAGTATTGGTAAGAACAGTTTTCTCCGTAAATATTACAAATTAGTATATCTTTAAAATTTAATTATTACAATTTAATACTTACTCAGACCAATTATTTTATAATTATTGAATTAAGCACACTGTATTCTCTTAAATCTTAATATTTAATCCTCTCAGCCCATGTACAGTCAAAAACACTGTGCTCCGTGTTAGTACTCATCAGACGACGCTTTGTTAGCTACTTAGGTGAGTTGACAACAAAATGTTTTTATCAATCCTAAAACGCAACGCAAACTAATTCAATTCAATGGTAGGGGTCAGGGGGTGGATCTGTATGAGAAACGACCAGTCCACACAGCCAGACACTGTTGTGTTTGTTCAGCTCGGATAAAGCCCATCCCTGCTGCAACTAAAGCCCGACCCACTGTGCTCTTGAACAGCCCATCGATGGTGTGCTCACAGATAGTCCGATCACCATCGTTCGAGTTAAAAGAGTGGAACTGCCGCAAAACGACAGCTGCCGAGCTGACTATCCTACAGTGTACGCACGCGGTAAAACTGAAAGTAGAACCAGAGGAAATAGATAGACTGGCTTTGGTCGTAGAGCACGTAGGCAGCGTCAGTTGGTCGTAAGAGTCAAAGTTGGACCCTCTGCCGGTGCCCAGTTGCCAAGTCGAACAGAAGTAAACTACGGAGAGGGAGAGAATTGGCTAGACATTATAGAGCTGAAATTGCAGCTGCATATCTGATTTTAATCTCCTTCTGCCCCCGTCCCTCGGTGTGCAAAGACTTGGTTTTGATACCGCAAGAATCAAACAGCCATGTCTGCCTTGGCTGCCACACCCCAGATTCACAGACCCTCTTCCATAAACCCCAGACTTAAACCCAAACCAAAGCCCAAGATTAAAACTTGTTGCTCCCTTGCCACACCATCAATGTCACCACAAGCGGGTTTCTCTGACCCTTTTGTTCTCCAATTAGCAGAGACCCTTGAGGACTCCCTTTCTCCTTCTCCTCCTCTCCAAAAACTCAGGGACTCATCTTCTCACTCTCTTCTCTCCACTCCTTGGCCTTCTCGCAAAGATGAGCCCTTTAGGTTCACTGACACTTCCTTTATCAAGCGACTCCAAATTCATCCAATCTCTACACCACCACCGCAGTTGGACCATTTAACAAGCAGTTCTGCGGATGCCCACGCGCCGAGTCTTGTTATGGCTGATGGGTTTGTCTTGAATTCTGTTTCCAATTTGTCAAATTTGACTGATAGGGTCTATGTGGGTAGCTTGCCAGGCGACCCTCAAGATGGAATTTCCAAAAGGATATCTGAGCTTCTGGGTGATTTTCAATGGGGTGATTTGTTTTGGTCTATTAATGGATTAGGTGCACAAGATATGGCTGTGGTTTACGTTCCTGCTGGTGTTAGAGTAGATAATCCTATCCATTTCAGGTATATTTCAATTGAAGGCGGAGAGGAAGGGTCTAATAAACTGCCACTCTCAAATCCTAGGGTGCTTGTGGTGGTGGAGGACGGAGGAGAGATTGGTATAATTGAGGAGTTTGTGAGTAAAGAAGGGAACGAAAGTAAGTATTATTGGGCGAATTCTGTTTTGGAAGTGGTTATTGGTGAAGGAGCGAAGGTTAGGCACTCTTATGTACAGAGTCAGTCCTTGAATTCTGCACATATCAAGTGGACTTCCGTCCGGCAGGTGAGTTCTGGTTGCTATATTTTGCTTCATGGGTGTTTTTCCTTCAGTGGCTTGCTGAATCCAGCATGAGAACACCATAGTAAATTGCTGAATATGGAAGAAGTGATAGGAACCTAATAAAATGATGCTAAGTGTATCGAGCAATGTGTGATGGTTTATGTTTGAAGGCTATTTGAAGGCGTTGAACCCTTACATATGCTGCCAAATAAAAGAAGATTCACATTGAACAGAAAAGCGCTTAATTTGATGGTTTCCTTGGCTCCATAATTCTCATTAATGGAAATTTGTGGATGCTGAGATTGTTTTGTCACCACTACTCCTTTGATGTTGTGCAATGTTCATGGTTAAGCATGACGTGTATACCATGTTATATTACAAATACTAGTTGTTGTAATGCAGGCCTTAAAATGTGGCAAGAATATAACAACTTTCTTTGCTTCAATGATGTTATTCACATTTTTTCCCTACCTCTTTTTTTCCCCCACATAAAGTTTCTGTTTTATGTTGTAGAATGGGGTTCAGGATGATGGGATTTTACACTAGATTTTTTGCTCTCTTATTTTTTGTCTTTAGATTTAAAGACTGGAGTTTTGGGTGCTGGGAGTGAGGAGTGAGGAACTGGAACTGTGATAAAGTGGGATTTAAGCAAAATAACACAGTTATCTTTTACTTGTGGAGATGTGATTGTAGAGGTTTTCATGGTGCACCAATTTCTGCTTCCTAGAGTAGCTAACCTGACAATAGCTTTTATTTCTAGTGCACCAATTTCTGCTTCCTAGAGTAGCTAACCTGACAATAGCTTTTATTTCTAAGTGTTTAAGAACTCATCCTCCTCTCTTAAGCCCCTTCACACCTGCTGACTGAGCTCAAACCCAGAAGTAGTGTCTAATTCACTTTGATCATTTCATGTGTGTTATTGAAAGGTGGTCTGAGATTTTGACTTTTGATTTTCTCTATTTATTTGGGAAGAGGCCATAGATTTTAATTTGTACTCATTTTCCCTTTTAAACTTTTTAAGCTGATGGCAATGTCTGCCTGAACATATCATGAGTTGTCTCTTGTGATTAGATTGATGTTCTCTAATTCAGATCCTCCAAGGATGATGGTTGTTAAGTGTTATCTACTAAGGACTAACCAGTAGCCAGACCAAAGATCTTGTAAATATCCAATTCCATGTATTTCCTGTGTTGCTGTCTATGTTTTTGGCTGCATCTAACCTGTGGTTTGTTGCAGACTAAGTCTTTCCAAATGAGAGTGATGGGTTGTACTGTTAGACTTGATCTGAGGTAGGTGTTGGATGTTAGAAATATCCCATTGGAAACAGATGGGCTTCAACAGTCACTAACAAAATTACCTATCGAGGTCATTTATTTTCTCAGGTGGTATAACATACTCATTTCATACTATTCTATTGTTTGTATATAAATTGCAAGAGAAGAACACCTGAAAATGATACCTTCTGGTACTTCTCCTCCAGCTTCTCCCAATGGATGCTGCCTTGTGAGAGGAATTTTAGGAAATGGTTGCATAACTTTTTCAATTGCAACCTTTAAGGATACTTATTTCTGGAGCTAGAGACTCAGTATCTTCCTGCTTCTTTCTTTTTCTTTTTCTTTTCACTTTGAAGGTTCACCTAAAACACAAAATATGAAGGACTGACTTTGTACTCTCTAAATTAGAGATAGAAAGGCTAGCTAGATAAATATAATAACTCTTTTAGTTTCAGTGAACCTTTATGGTGTTAATACTGTGTATTTGACCTCTTTTGTACTCTTTGTCCTATTCAAAAATTGTGACCGCTATAAATGTATAGAACGGCAGTATGTTTGACTGCAAGTTGATCGTTGACAGGAATCTGCTAGTACCTATGAGCTTGTAGAAGTAAGCACTGGTGGAAGGTTGAGCAGGCACAATCTCCATGTCCAGCAATTGGGCCCAGACACGGTGACAGAGTTATCATCATTTCATTTGTGTATCAATAATCAAACACAAGATCTACATAGCAGGCTGGTCTTGGACCATCCAAGAGCTTATGCTCGACAACTTCACAAGTGTATTGTTGCTCATTCCCTAGGACAAGCTGTTTTTGATGGGAACATAAAGGTCAACAGGTGATTTCTTGCTTCCAGTTTCTTTGGTTTTTCAAGTTCCTGCCAACGTTATTTTACTTCACTTGTGTGCTGAATGCTAAATAATTTCCTTGCACAATAACATGA
Organism: Bruguiera parviflora; assembly: GCA_019804595.1. Taxonomy (NCBI): domain Eukaryota; kingdom Viridiplantae; phylum Streptophyta; class Magnoliopsida; order Malpighiales; family Rhizophoraceae; genus Bruguiera; species Bruguiera parviflora. Next base: position 2,691,373 of record CM034058.1, on the reverse strand, counting down.
CACATCGGATTTCTAGATTAATTTGCATGGGATGCATGAATTTGAAATCCTTGTTCTTATTTTTGTTTTTTGTTTTTATTTATTTATTTATTTAATTTGGGTGGTCCTAAATACATCTGTGTGGTGAGAGGAGGAAGTGTCAATGATCAGTTATGTCACCAAAACTCTGAGCTGCCAGAATGTCTTTCATCAGAGTTAATACTGTAACTTGTTAACCTCAAAACGTTTGAATTCTTACCATGCTTTACCTTTTTCCCTTTGGATAGTTGATAACTTTTTTGGCACTGATATACGCATCATCTTTAAATAAATCATCATTATAGTCAGAGCATGGTTAGAAGTGTTTTCCTGCTTAAGGCTGTATGGTTTATATTTCATTAAAGGCTATGTTCTCCTCCTACAGATATGCACAGCAGACAGATGCTGGGCAATTAACGAGGAGCCTGCTACTTGAACCTCGCGCGACAGTAAATGTCAAACCCAATCTTCAAATAATCGCCGATGATGTAAGGTGTTCCCACGGAGCAGCAATCAGTGACCTGGAAGAAAGCCAACTATTTTATTTTAAAGCCCGCGGTGTAGACTTGGAGATGGCTAGAAAGGCTCTGGTGTTTTCCTTTGGTGGTGAGGTAATTCAACGGTTGCCTCAATCTCTTGTCAGAAAGGAGGCTGAGGGTCATGTTAAAGGATTGTTGGATTCTACAAAACGGGGATGAGACGAGCTCATTTAGAATTTTGCTTGTTTGACAGAGCATCAACATTGTTTCCAGAAAAAACGGTTTGTTCCCAGACATTAAATCAAAGCAAAACTTTCATCTGTAACGAGCAACCAGAGCACCTCTTGTTTTTCACTACCAAAAACGGCTGAGTTTCTCTTGTTGGGGGCATGGATTAGGGTTCAGCATTCGCTTTAGAGCGGTGGGTTTAGAAGTTCTATAGCTACCTTTGAGTCACTTGCTAAATTATTTTGTGAACAGGATATGCCTGCCTGTTGCCTCCGAATGCAATTCCCACCCTGGACTGTCTTCTTGGTTGTGGATTCATCATTCATGGATGAACCGGTGGTCTTTGTAATTGTATTAAGACTAGTAGGAAATGGAGGCATGTTCTGCTTAATCATTGTATTTGAGCAGTTGAAAAATAAAATGTTATCAGTATGTCTAGAGGTGGCAAATGTTCATCCGGCTAATTCAATTTAAGATATCTCAAATTTAACTCTGCAACGAAAAGGTGTCGACACCCGAAATTTAAATGATTCAAAACATGAATAACTCAATACAGAAACAACGGAAACAACCTGAACATTTTTTATGAGGCTTTTTTTGGGGGAGGGGGGAACATGGATAACTTGAACTCTTTCCGAGGGACATTTTTATCTAGGTTTTCTCTCGGGTAGCCAAATTGGTTCAGATAAGGTTACGGAAAAATATCGTCAGGAAGCCAACTGATGATAAAAGAGTACTTCTTTACGCCCCCCTCCCCCCCCAACAACGTTCTCCTCTCAACTCTCTCCCTGCCACTCTTTCTAATGGCTGCCAGTCTTCCTGTAGCTCTAGATGTCCACTTTACAGCACAACAACCAGATTCCAGGAGAAGCGTTTTCTTTACCACAACCAGGCAAAACCCCACCAAAAGAATACTGAAAATTTCTTGCAACTCTTCAAAAGCTTCCCCAAAACCAATACATGAAGTCCCAGAATCACCAAACGCCCAAAGTTCATCCTTATCTGACCAGCTGAGGCCTCTCTCCACAAACACCCTCTCCACCACCAGGGACGGGCAAGCCCAGCTCTTGTCTAAACCAAAGTCCACATGGGTCAACCCCACGAAACCCAAAAGGTATGTGCTTTCACTGCAAAGGCAAAAAAGATCTCATTTTTCACACAACCCAGAGATTAGAGATTTGAAACGATTTGCATGGAAGCTGAATGATTGTGATTCTAGCGAAGCTGCTTTTATGTCTGTTCTTGAACAAATCCCGTATCCACTTACTCGAGAAAATGCTCTGTTGATACTGAATAGCTTGAAACCATGGCCAAAGACTCATCTTTTCTTTAATTGGATCAAGACCCAGAATTTGTTTCCTTTGGAAACTATATTCTATAATGTCACAATGAAGTCTTTGAGATTTGGGAGACAGTTTGAGCTCACTGAAGAGCTTGCATATGAGATGGCAAGCAAAGAAATTGAGCTTGATAATATTACGTATTCAACCATAATAACTTGTGCTAAAAGATGCAACATGTTTGATAAGGCTGTGGAGTGGTTTGAGAGAATGTATAAAACTGGCTTAATGCCTGATGAGGTGACATATTCTGCTATTTTAGACGTTTATGGCAAATTAGGCAAGGTTGAGGAGGCCTTGAGTCTGTATGAGAGAGGTATAGCTAGTGGGTGGAAACCTGACCCTGTAACGTACTCGATATTGGGAAAGATGTTCGGTGAAGCTGGTGATTGTGATGGTGTTAGGTACATTTTGCAAGAAATGAAAGCTTTAGATGTACAGCCTAATTTGGTAGTGTACAACGTTTTGATAGAGGCAACTGGCAAGGCAGGAAAGCCTGGCATGGCTAGGAGTTTATTTGAGGAAATGCTTGCTTCTGGGTTAACCCCAGATGAGAAAACATTAACTTCACTACTCAAGATTTATGGAAAAGCTAGGTGGGCTAAGGATGCAATGGAACTATGGGAAGAGATGAGGTCAAAGAACTGGCCAATGGATCTCATCTTGTATAATACATTACTGAATATGTGTGCAGATCTTGGCATGGAGGAGGAGGCTGATAGATTATTTGAGGATATGAAGGTATCAGAACATTGTCAATCAGATAGTTGGAGTTATACGGCAATGCTAAATATATACAGTAGTGCAGGAAATGCTGATAAGGCTATGCAGTTGTTTGGAGAGATTTCTGAGGGGAGAGTTGAGCTTAATGTGATGGGTTGTACCTGCTTGATTCAGTGTTTAGGGAAGGCTGGAAGAATCGGTGATCTGGTGACAGTTTTTGGTGCCTCAGTTGATAAAGGGGTCAACCCAGATGACAGGCTCTGTGGTGCATTGCTATCTGTTGTGTCACTCTGTGAATGGAGTGAGGATATAGATAAGGTCCTTGCTTGTCTGCAGCAAGCTAATCCTAATCTAGTTGCCTTCATAAAATTGATTGAGGAAGAGCAAACCAGCTTTGAGACTGTCAAAGCAGAGTTCAGGGCTATTATTGGTAGCACTGCAGTTGAGGCACGAAGACCGTTTTGCAACTGCTTGATAGATATTTGTCGAAACAAGAATCTCCGAGGGAGAGCACATGAACTGCTCTACCTAGGAACCCTTTATGGGTTATACCCAGATTTACACCACAAAACTGCAGATGAGTGGAGAATGGATGTCCGATCCCTCTCCGTTGGTGCAGCACACACTGCTCTCGAAGAGTGGATGGGGAATTTGGTGAAATTTGTACAGCATAATGAGACATTGCCACAATTATTCTTAGCTCATACTGGTACTGGAACGCACAAGTTTTCTCAAGGACTAGCCAACGCATTTGCTTCCCATGTTAAGGAACTTGCAGCCCCATTTAGGCCGAGCACACAAAAAGCTGGTTGTTTTGTGGCAACCAGGGAAGATTTAGTGGCCTGGGTACAATCAAGGATTTCATCGACCATTACAGCATAAAAATAAACCATATAACGTTGTTTCCTGTAGATTTTACCTGTAACATCAGCTTCATATGATTCACTAATCTCTTTTTGCTTAGAGCCCTTCAATATTTAGTCATGAACTATTCGAAACACCATCTTTTTTGTCTTCTGTATTTAAGATATTGGAGTACAATGGGAAATGCAGTATGATCGCACCTAAGATTTCTTCTTACGGCTATTGCCTTGATATATATATCAGTCATTAATTAATTTTTGTCGAGCCACTTTTCAGGCATCCTTAATTACTTTGGCAACACAAACAAACACGATTACATTTCCATTTGAGAACCAATCTGATAAGCAAACTGCAAACCAATTTGGAGCACACCGACCATCCCGGGCCTTTGCAGGGAGAAACCAGGGCTACCCTGTCATCTTCCCAGTTGTTAACAATATAATGAAGCAACAATTGCAGGGAATGGTTCTGCTCAAAAGCAAGAGTACGTTTAAGCTTAAAAGAAGGAAGTTTCCTGCTCTGCAACAATTTGTTTGTATAAGCAAAAACTGTAAGTTTCAACACAAGGATTGCAAAAGGAAAGTTTTCAATCTTTTGATTCTTGATCCGCATTTGGTGGATATCCACCTTCAAAATTACAGAGCTCTTCTTTAACAAGAAATGCTCAGTTTCGGTATACCCCCACTAAATTACAGCCACTATCCCCCTCTTTTGGCTCTAAGTTGAAAAGGAAAGAAATGAAGCACCTATCCATGGACACAGCCTCTGCCTATGTAACTATCATAAGAAAAAACAGGTCTAAAAGACTAAAAGGAAAAGGAACAAACAATTTTTTTTTCTTTTTCAATTCCTAAAGAGAGTTTCCCCATGATTCCATCTATAAATTCCCCCCACCATCTTTTATCCTCGGGTCCACTACTCAACTATTCAAGCTACCTAGCATTAGTCTCTGCCAGTATCATCTGATGTCAACCCTGTTACCCGTATAACACCCAGAGAAATACTGCAATAACCCGTGAAACATGCAAGAAGATCAGAACGGTCCAACTGCTAGCAGGCAACTTAGCCTGAGAATTGTAATTGCATTTTTTGCTTGCAAGGAGAAGGTCATCAGTTGAGGTATTGCCCATTGCACAAAGATTTCAAAGGTATTTTCCAGATGACTTCCAGATTCTTCCTTCAAGTGATATTACCATGACTGTAACATCATCGTGATACTTTCGACGGTCCCCTTGTGGGATGTCCAGCAATTCATGGAAATCCATTCCTGCAGACAAACAATAGATGTTGAATTTAAATCACAAAACCCCAAACAAGTATAAATGGAAAGCAAACATAAACAGAATGGAATTTGAAAATCTTATGCATAGAATATGAATGACTGCTGGTAAACTACAACATTTTTCATAGAGCTACAAAATTAAAACCCAAAAATATAGCCTCAAGTCACAGAAAAATACGTTCAGGTAGAACACCAGTGCCTATTTTTACCAAGATTCAGATGGATTAGCATGGACTGGCAGGGATGCTCCTATACCTAAATCTCCAATTATCCAATATCACCATCATTTTGTAAAGTCCCAAGAGATCAACAACCAACCCTTTAAATGTTGTGAGCAAAGTACTAACTTTGGCCAGAAATAACCATCAAAACCAGCTTAGGGTAAGTATGAAATATATACACAAAATTCTAGTTCAGTGTACAAAATTAAGGCCTTGTAGTAAATGCAGCATATTTTCAATAATCCCAAAGGAAGAAAGGGACAAGGTCTTCACATTTTTCCTCATTGATAGGCAATCCTACATTTTGCTACCAGGCTATCAGTCAACCTGATGAGGGAGCAAGGAGAATAACTATTTCTATAAGGAATACCTTGAGACTTTGTATCAATGTCCGATAACTCTTCTGCTCATTACATATGCTTAGAGAATATATTGAATTCAAGCAATTGACAGATCTAGAAAGAAGTAGTCAAATTTACCAGCTTTCTTGGCTGCACGAGAGAGAACTTCCTCTATCAGGTGTTGTGCAGGGTCTCCATCTGGAAATTTCTCCATGAAACTCTCAACATGAGAAACCACTTCTTGATTAGTCAGATATTGATATAAACCATCGGATGAGAGGACTAAAAACTGATCCCTTGGACACAGTTGATGGTGTCGAAGGGAAGGTAAGCAGGATATGTATGGTGCAGTGCCAATATACTCATTCCGAAACATCTCCAGTAATGCATCATTCCATTTAGGCTGCACAAACATGTATAACATATGGCTACTTAGTGATTTCATTTCTTTGAAGCACCAGAGTACTTAAAATCGTAGTATCAACACCACATCCTTTTTTTGGTAGATGCTTTTATAGATTAGTTGTGTCGCTGTGTGTGTTTCTATCTGCAATACAATTTAGTCATGAAAAAATACCAAAAAAGATCAATACATAGTTTCAAGCGCTAAGCATGAAATACAAGTGGTGGCCCTAGCCTAAATCTAAGCACAGCATCATGAAATTAATCTTATTCATAAGAGTCCAGAGTTGATATCGATAGGTGATTGTGGAGAACATTATTCAGGAAATAACTATTGTTTGTATTGTACATCTCCTTACCCAACCTGATTGTTCTGGGTGCATGGATACAAATAAGTCTTTGTGTTGTTATGCTTTCTATCCAAAATATCGCAGCTAGATAATTTCACATTCAACATAATGACTGTGAATGGTTTTTTATCTTTCTCATGAAACAAATAATATCAACGATAATATCTTAATCTTAATAAGGATACTTATAGAAATTAATTTCAAGACCTGCTTCAGAAATCCCGCTCCAAATGCTCTCGTAACCTTAAGACGGCCTTTCACCCTGCTATTGACAATACACTGACTGTCATCTGGGTGTTCATTCTTGATTCTTATGATTTCCTGGAAAAGTTCAATTAAATGCCTCGGTGAGTTCATTATTCAAACATGAACACAAAGCTGATGGAGGAAAAGAGGTGAGAAATAAAACAATGATATTCAACACTGAGAGGCCCAATGAATGAGAACTGACAGAAAGGAGAACAGTTCTCATACGACAGATCAGTATACCTTAATATTGAAGAGTAACTGGAGGTTATATGTTTATCATAAAAATTCATGTACCATAAAAAGATCATGTGCTCACTGTTCACATACCACTTCCTCCCATACAAATTCAAGTTTTCTGTCATGAATAATCAAGATTATGAATCATTCCTTCCAAATCATTCTAAAAGCATGACTCATTCATACAAAATTTCTTCCCGAGTATCACATCATCTTTCAACAAACCAAAGAATTGGCAACCAAGGAATCAAGAAGTTCAGAAAACAACAAAACCAATATATTAAAATCCTTTTTCTTTCAGCAGTTTTGAGTGTTAACGTGACAATCTTTAAGACAAAGATGGTTGTGAAGGTGATTCAAGGTTATCTTCAGTCGTTGAGCATAAATCATATTAGTAAATTTATCAAAGAATTCAAAACTCTCACATCAGGTGAAGAAATGAATCCAGCGTTGAAGCCAGTAGTCATCCCATAAAAAGGTTCTAAGCCTAGGGCTAGACAGTCAGATTTCAAACAGAGATACTGACATCTCTCAGAAACTAAAGAAAATAAGTACAATGATGAAAAATTGTGAGTCTTATGCAAATGGTAGCAGTCCCACATTTTGAAGTCTCAATGAAACAATGTGAGAAATGAGTGTCACTTTCTGCTTAGCTACAAAAGACTTGTGAATCTTTCTAGTGTCAATTGTCATATCAGAGCTTACTGCAGCAAAATCAATTAAGAAGTCATAGAAGCATCATATGAACTTTTTTAAAAGAAAAGTGAATCTTCTAATGATTATATATGCTGACGAGCTTTTTAGGCAAAAAAAATCAAACTAGTAATAGGTCATCAATCCTGATTAACCAAACAATTCCTACCAATACAAATTCAGATGAATACTATGTTCAAGCAGGTATGCAACAGGAAACAATTAGATCATCGTGTGAAACTTGATAACTGAGAATGTCAGTGTGCACCTAACACGTGAAGGAACAATTAAACTATATGTATTCAGGGGCTGAAGACTTACTTCTTCAATGCTTGTGCTGTGATCGGTGGAAAGCTGCAATGCCGTCAATTTCATTGCCTGAGCAGGGCCTTCCCCTATCCCCTCAAAACTGGACTCATTGTGATCGACACTCGGACCAACCTCTAGTGGTTGATACTGAGCCACAATTGCCCTGCTATCACCCACGTTCATCGCATACACATCCTCATCTCTCATCAATGCCACCAACAAACATGAACCCATTAATGCGAGCTCTGGATTGGTATCAAGTACTTTATCAGTCATATCCAAGTAAGCAAGTTCAGTCACTTCTAGAGCCCTTGACAATGCCCTCAAAACCAAATCATGGTCTACAGGTCCCACCTTCCGCTTCCTTTTCAAAACCCTCTCTTCCGCTCTACTATTCTCCACCACCACCTTTTCCTCCTTTCCCTCTAATCCAAATTTCCAGGGAAACAACTTCCTATCCTTCTGCTTGGACAATCCTTGTTTGAACTTTGATAGTAATAACCACCTTCTGCTAACTGCTGATCCAGCACTGCCTACACTAATTGCATCATCAACAGAAAATGCAAATCTATCCGAACCTGAAAGATCAAGGCCATCTTCTGGATCATCCTCTGCAAGAAACTCCCACAACTGCCTTCTCTGCTTAGTTTCAGTCCCATCTGACTGGAATGTAACTCTCTTTGCTCGATCCTGAGGAGCTGAGCTCGTTTCAGTTCCACCAATTAATCCACCCCCATCAATTTGAGCCGGCATTACCAATGATGGCTCAGCTCTATCAATAGTTTCTTCAACCTGAGACAATGCATCATCATTACCCCAAATTTCCACTAATAAATTCTGTTCTTTTTCACCAATTGAACATTCCCCATCCCCTTTGCAACTATTTTCCAGAGATGGGTTGGATTCAAAGGCATTACTTCTCCTCTCTTCCTCGGGCTCTTCAACCTCCCAAAACAAGCCTTGAAGTTCATTAAACACAGCCCTGTAAAGATTACCCATCAAGAACTCGGGCGCATCGGGGCCATTGAACCCATCATAAATCCCAACAAACAACCAACCATGCTCCTCCGATACAACCACATGCACCCTATCCTCGCCAGCCTTCCCCAAAGCCCACTGCACATTGCTCTCGTCTCTGCTCTCCTTCTCCAGCTCTCCGGTCACCGCCGAATTCTCTCTCCGGTTCACCAAATTCAGCACCGGCACCACCCAAGGCTGCTTCTTCTTCTCCGACAAGTTCCGGTATATCGATTTCTTAATCCCAGAAATGCTGCTGCCTCCCTTCTTTCTCCACTTGTTCACATAAACGCCGCCGAGTGGCGCCGAGAAGTGTACCCCACCGCCGCCTCCGTCGGCTGCTCCGCCGGCGTTCGGGTCCAGTGGGCCGGATAATGCGCCGCGCTCGATAGGACCCGAGAGGAAGAACCCCTCCCCGCCACGTGGCACGGGCTGCAAAGGCAACGCGCAAAACGACGCGGTGCTCTCGAAACCATTAACATTCACCACAGTGCTGCTCCTCACTCCTCCCGTTCCTCCTCCGCCACCGCCAGCAGCAGAGAGGTCAGTGGCATCGTCGTAAATACTGTCATGCTGGAGGACAGTCCTGGGAGTGGAAGTATTGGCACTGACCGACGCGCCGGAGATGGTCCTGAAAGCGGTCTCGGGCGGGGCGGGTGCGGCGGGTTGGGTCGGGGAGAAGCGGAGGGAGTGAGAAGGGGAGACAAAGCGATCGGAAGGAGTAGGAGAAAGAAAGCGGTTAGAGGATCGGACGTAGCAGAAGGAGTGGCCCAGGGTCTCATCCAACGGCCCAGAAGGCGCAACGATCAAGTCTTGCTGCTGCTGCTGCTGCTCGGGTGGCTGCCGGCCGGCCGCCGCCTGTTTCAAGCAAGGGAAGAGGGAGGAGAGTCCGCTTCCCATTTTTGTTTCACATTTGACTCGCCATCTTTCTGTTTGGATGCCCAGAAAACCAGAGAGAAAAATTCCTCAACTTTTTCTCCCCCGACGGATTTTCCGGCTAAGTTCAACTCAAAGTAAATCATAAAAACCAAACCAAGAAAGAAACAAAGAAACAAAGACAGCGAGAGAGAGAGAGAGAGAGAGAGAGCTTAGCGGTAAAGAGAGAGTGACAGAAAGAGACAGAGAGAAAGAGAGAGAGAAGAAAGAGATAGAGAGAAAGAGAGAGAGAAGAAAGAGAGAGAGAGAGAAAGCGAGAGAGAGAAGAAAAAGAGAGAGAGAGAGAGGGGGAGAGAGAGGAGAGAGGAGGGGGAGAGAGAGGCTCTGCTGTTTCTTCTTTAAAATTAATCAAGCAGAGGAGAGAAGACTTTTGGCTTTTATAGACAAAAAAATTTAATATATATATATATAATTATTTATTTATTATTATTATTATTATTATTATTTAAAAAATATATATATTTTTTGGGTCATACCACCCACACAAGTAATTAATTATAAAAATAGAAACTTAAGTCCCCACCCAAAAAATTAAAGAAATAAAAAAATCAACCCAAATTCAGAAACAGATACATAAAATAAAAAAAAACAAAAATTTTTTTAATTTATATTTTCTTATTCTTGATTCAAAATTTTGGGTCGAGTGCAGTAGTTGGATTTTTGGTTGACTGGTAACACTCGGCATTTTGCAAAGATTAAGGTCTTATTTTAAACACCGAAATGATGTCAAACGTGGGCTCTATCCAGATGCCACGTCATAAACATGTGGACCCTAATGGAAAGCCAGAGTGGCGGTTTCAAAATTTTTCTAGGTTTTAGATACCGAAATGACAGGATTGTCCCCCCCCCCCGGCGGGGGATTGCCTTTTTCTAAGCGCCAGTGGCGTGTGTGTGTGTGTTGTGTGTGTGTGTGTGTGTGGCCAGCCAAACGCGGAAAGTCCAACAGCTTGGAATTGAGGGTCGGCCTTAGTTGGATGGCCGCTTTTTGGCTCTTTCGACTTTTACCGCTCATTTTTACTGTTCGGGGATTTTTACTGTTTAGGGACAGCCTTAGGCCCCAGAGTGGGGAGACTGTTAATATTGATCCCTCTGTTCAATTTTTCTTTCAAAATTTTTACCCTGTTTTGATCTGGGGGTTTCCCCACCGCCTGGTCCAACGCATGAAAAATCTAAAATTTCACTCTTTTTTTTTTTTATAATAATAATTTTGGAACCAAAGAAAAAAAAAAATCTCCTCATCGTGTAAATATTATAATAGAAATTAAACTAAATGTGCATGTATATTTTGTACGTACATATCTCACACAACTTTTTTTTATATAAAATTTATTGACAGTTCATTAATTTGTTTTTATTAAAAAAAAATTTTCATTTCTCGTGTGAGTTGTTTTAATTAAATTTTGTTTGCATTATAGGTGAAATTCACGTGTTTGTGAGTGAAAAATTAGAAAAATGTTAATATCATAATTGAGTATTTATTTCAAACAAGTAATTCAAATTATCATATTCTAATTTGCCCTTTACGTTACCCCCCCCCTTTTTTTTCTTCCTGTTATAATGTTTTTGAATTCTTAAAATATTTAATAAGGCAGTTCTACAATGATTTCCAAGATTTGAGATTTGCATGCATAATAAACAAAGTGAGATGGAATGAAAATTTAGCTTCGTTACCCTTAAATAAAAATCTGAAACAATTTTTAAATTATGAAACTCTATTTTCCAACAATTAAAGGAGGAAAAATTAAATTCGCGTTATCTGTGTTACTTAACAAAATGATTTTACAATGAATGCCATTTTTTTTTATATATTTATAGTTAAAGTATATCAAACATGTATATTTTATCGCAAATGCAAGAATTTATTGACATCATAAATAAAATCTGAATGCCCTATGTGCATGTAAGCCATCTGGAGAAATATTCCTGTGGCAAAAATCGCATTCAAAATCCATCTCAAAAGATATTTAATTTTCAAAAATTGTGTTAAAAAGCAAGATAAACATGCAAGACATCAAGAGAAATGCTACTGTGCCAAAATAATAGGGTAATGGTTTGATTTTAAAAATAATAATAAATAATATATATATATATATATATATATGTATATTTGACCAATAAATAAAAAAGTAGATGTCAAAAATGTCAATTTGTGATTAGCCCTATCTTTCTTTCTGATTAAAAACCTGAAAAGGCAAATCAAAACCTAGAGCATATATTTTCACTTAAAAATAAAAAGAAAAAGGCAGTGGTGGTGTCTATAATTTCTTTTTACTAAAGAACTTCAAAGAATATAATATAATTTGTTCCAATCATCAAGGATTATGGCTACATATTTTATGCCAAAGGATTTCTAATAAAAATTTCCTAATGAGTTGCAAGTTTTCTATAATAACTTGAATTTCCAATCTTTCTTCAAACATTAAAATTACAAGACAAAAAATAATGTTCCATACTCTATATATATATATAACTAAATGAATCCAAAAATCCATTTAATCATGATGTCTATAGCAAAAACATGGGTTGATTTTTTTTTTTAATTTTTGGGAACAATTAATGATTTCATTCCATAAAATTAAAAAAATTTTAAAAAAAAAATTGTAAAGGGAATAGAGATAAACCAGAAGGGCAGCTTTGAGATTGCACGAATGAAACAGATGGGCCATGTCTGTCAAGGGACACTACAAAAGAGGGTTTGACCCAAACTCCAAAAGAAAAAACAAATAAATAAATAAACTCATGCGCTTGGGGTACATCTCCGCCAGAGGCCCCGCATCGGGTATCTTCCGCTGCCATGTCAGCGCGGCCAGGAGCCGCGAGATCAAGTGTTGGACGGACAGGATTGACTCTATAGAGAGAGGGGGAGTGAGAGCGAGAGAGAGAGAGAGAGAGAGAGGAGAAAAGGAGTGTTTGTCTTTGCATGACACATGCACCATCTGGTTTAGTCAACAAGTGACACGAATTTCCCTTCACTTTCTCTTTGTCCTCGTCCACACACACACACACACACACACACACACACACACACGCGCACGCACGCCCACACCCCTCTATTTGACTGTTTCCGCATTGATTCATCACTATATTGCATTTTGATTGATAGAAATAAAAATAAAGTGTTTATTAAAAATTTTAAAATAATTAAAACATATTATTATAAACATTATAAAGAAATTACATTACCCTTAACCCAAATGCTAAATTTTGGGATTAAATTATTTATAGTGTTATTATAAATATATTTTTATTTTTTTGTGGTTAATTATTAGGGTGCCTTTTTTATTTTTTATCATCACAAATTTTGTTAAAAGAAAGAAACATACGTGTTACTTTCATTAATTACATTAAATTTAATTAACAATTGTTAATTTATTATTTTTTTATTATATTTTGAAAAATATAGAGTGTAAATATGCAAACCAACACAATATATGTTAGATTATACAAATTGTGTGAAATTTGTATTGAAAAATTTAGTAATTTTAGCATTCCCTAGGAATGAATTAGTTAATTTATTAACTTCACATCAATTTATTCATAGTCAAGTAAATAAAGAAAAAGACATAATTATCCTTTTTCCTTTTTTTTTTTTTTTTGCAAATTTTAGGAGAGGGTGGTAGAATTTTCGCACATGAAGGCGGGAAACACACACCCGCACACGCACTCGCACGCACACGCACACACACACACACACTCTCTCTCTCTCTCTCTCTGGGGGGGGGGCTTTACCTTTGGCTGCAAGTCAAAGGGTTTGTTGGCTGCTGCGAATTTTAGGAGCTAAACGACAAAGCGCATATAATGTCACGCAATACATGTGATTGGGAACTCTCTCTCTCTCTCTCTCTCTCGTAGAACTATGCAAGCAAACACAAAAAGCCTTCCACCGATTAAAACAATTAATTATACGTAAATTCCCATTACTTAATTTGAATTATTAATTATAATTAATTTATTATTTTTCAAATATATATATATATATACATACATTAATTATAACTAATAATATAAATTTAATAATATAACTATAAAGAACACGTTGTTCACACCAAAACCCATAAGTCTGAATTAACCATTGTTAAATTATATACGATAATTCAATTTATTGAGTCAAATAACATTTTTATGTAATATCTCCGTTTCGAAATTGAGAGGTTGTATTTTAAAATTATATTTTAAAAAATTTGTAAAAATTAAAATTGAACACACAGTGTATTTTTAAATTCTATTCAATAATTAGGCTTGTAAGAAGCAATCAAAATAATCTAGATAATTTATTTATTTATTTATTTATATTTTTTGTGTGTGTTTAGAATGTACGCCGTACTAATCAACTGTATTTATATAATACAGTTGATTGATAAACAAAGTCGAGTTATCAATGTCACAAACATGACGAAATAAAAATTCCACGTACAATTTATGGCCGTAAATTGTAACATAAATTCTGTTCTGTTTTTTTTTTTTTTTTTTTTCCTTTGTTTGCTTCTGAAGAATGTGAGACCACTCGGTCCAAGGAACCCCCCCAGCATTAAAAATTAGGTTAAAGTTTTGCATAATATTTAATTCCAGATTCTCCGATTGCTTCTTTTACCCCTTGACTGCAAGCTCAATGGCTGCTTAGGCTCTTTCTCTCAATAAGAATAATAATAATAATAATAATAATAATAATAATAATAATAATAATAA